>JAJPUD010000413.1:548883-708329 GCA_023553655.1 Myrmecobius fasciatus
AGTTTTAATTTCATCCTCTGAAAATTGTCTGTTCATATCCTTTGACCATTTATTGATTGGAGAATGGCTTGAATTCTTATAAATATGAGACAATTCTCTATATATTTTAGAGATGAGACCTTTATCAGAACCCTTAAATGTAAAGATGATTTCCCAATTTATTGCTTCCCTCCTAATCTTGTCTGCATTGATTTTGTTTGTACAAAAACTTTTTAACTTAATATAGTCAAAGTTATCTATCTGGTTTTCAATTAAGAGTTCCAGTTCTTCTTTGGACATAAATTTATTCCATCTCCATAGGTCTGAGAGGTAAACTATATTACATTCCTCTAATTTACTTATAGTATCACTCTTTATATCCAGATCATGAACCCATTTAGATCTTATCTTGGTATGTGGTGTTAGATGTGGGTCAAGCCCTAATTTCTTCCACACTAGTTTCCAGTTTTCCCAGCAGTTTTTGTCAAATAGTGAATACTTATCCCAAAAGCTGGGATCCTTGGGTTTATCAAAAACCAAATTGCTATAGTTATTGCCTAGTTTGTCTTGTGATTCTATCCTATTCCACTGATCGACTACTCTATTTCTTAGCCAGTACCAAATGGTTTTGATGACCGCTGCTTTATAATATAGTTTTAGGTCTGGTACAGCAAGTCCACCATCGTCAGCCTTTTTTTTCATTAATCCCCTTCAAATTCTTGACCTTTTGTTTTTCCAAATGAACTTTGCTACTATTTTTTCTAGATCTGTAAGATAATTTCTTGGGAGTTTGATTGGTATGGCACTAAATAAGTAAATTAGTTTGGGTAACATTGTCATTTTTATTATATTCGCTCGGCCTACCCATGAGCATTTTAAGTTTTTCCAATTGACTAGGTCTGATTTTATTTGTGTGGAAAGTGTTTTGTAGTTTAGTTCATATAGTTCCTGACTATCCCATGGCAGATAAATTCCCAAATATTTTATACTATCAGCAGTTATTTTGAATGGAATTTCTTTTTGTATCTCTTGCTGCTGAACTTTATTGGTAATATATAAAAATGCTGATGATTTATGTGGATTTATTTGTATCCTGCAACTTTGCTAAAGTTGTGAATTATTTCTAGTAGTTTTTTAGTTGAGTCTTTAGGGTTCTCTACGTATATCATCATGTCATCTGCAAAGAGTGATAATTTGGTTTCCTCATTACCTACTCTAATTCCTTTAATCTTTTTTTCTTCTCTTACTGCCAAAGCTAACATTTCTAAGGTAATATTAAATAATAATGGTGACAGTGGGCAGCCTTGTTTCACTCCTGATCTTATTGGGAATGGTTCTAGTTTGACTCCATTACATATGATGCTTGCTGAAGGTTTTAAGTAGATACTACTAATCATTGTACATCTTTACAAACTTAAGAAGCAGTATATAAATGCCACTTCTTACATAAAATGAACTAGCTTGCCTTTTCACCCTTCATAATCTTTCCCTCTCTACTCTCTATCCCTAAATGCAAGAGAGGGAAGAGAGAAAATGTTACATGTACATCTTTAATGGAGCAAGGATATTTTTCCCTCAAGAGTATTTTGTTTTTCCAATTACATGTAAAGGTAGTTTTTATCATTCATTTTTGTTTCAAGTTTTCTTTCTCTCTCCTTTCCTTACCTCCATCCCTCCCCAAGACAGCAAACACTCTGATATAGGTTATACATGTACATCATTTTAAACATATTTCCATATTGGTCATGTTGTGAAAGAAAAATCAGGATAAAAACCGGGAAAAACTACAAGAAAGAAAAAGCAAATAACAACAACAAAAGGTAAAAATAGTATTCTTTGATCCGCATTCAGTCTTCATAGTTCTCTCTCTGGATGCAGATAGCATTTTCCATCCCACTCAGAACTGTCTTGAATCACCACATTGCTTTAATTCTAGCATAGTTGATCATCACGCAATCTTGCTATTATTGCATACAGTTCTCCGAGTTCTGCTCACTTCGCTCAGCACCAGTTCATGTAAGTCTTTTTAGGCTTTCTTATAGAACAACAATATTCCATTACTTAACTGATGGGCATCCACTCAATTTCCAATTCCTTGCAACCACAAAAAGAGACGCGACATTTTTGCACATGTGGGACCTTTTCCCTTTTTTATGATCTCTTTGGGATACAGATCCAGTAGTGACACTGCTGGTTCAAAGGTTATGCACAGTTTTATAGCCCTTTGGGCATAGTTCCAAATTGTAGAGCAAGAATTTTAATGGTTTTGATGTTTTGTTTACTTTCTAATAGAAGCAGAAGAGATTATGGAAGAAAATAATTGAATGGAAAGAAAGGAAGCTGGAAGTAGCCAAAGGGAGAATTAGGTAGACAGAGGATAGAGGGAGAAAAGGAGGAGTTGGACAGTTACTGAAATAACAATTCTCAATTTCGCTTTCCTTCATATAAGCTTATTTACATTCTAAAACTCAGTCTCCCTGGCTCTTTTACAAGTTGAAACAGACTCTCAACTCTGGTAGATCAAAGGTATGAGTCAATAGGGGGTAGTTTCAGAGTCATTATGTAATAACAGAAATCCAGACATTAGTAGTTAGAAGATTATGATGACATAAAAATATACACCATTCTGTCTGGGGATACTTCTGTTTCCGGTTTTAACAGATTTATTTGATTCTTTCTTTTGGTGTGACTTTGCTAGTCAAGGTTACATATATTCTTGATTCCAGCTAAAATTATTTGACTCGTATTTTATTTTCCTTCTCCTTTGCTCTAAGGTGGTGGGGGAATGGGAGAAAAAAAAGGTCTAAAGTTTTTCTTGATAGGTTTGGAGGACTTTGAATAGAATAAGTTTATTTTGACTGTCTTCCCACTCCTGGAGATAACTTTCTACATACTGATATGGCCACTACCTCTGTTGTTTTGATTTAAGCATGGTCCTATGAACTAACTACATTGGGTTCTATCATCACTGGGCATTTAGCTATGTCTTCTGTTCAAAAGCTCCTTCCTGAATAGCCACCTCATAAATGTGTGTTGCTCGTCACAAGAACATCTCTAAGATAATATGTGGAATTCTGACTCTTATGAAAATGTAATCATGCATGCTGATCAGTGTTATCTTCTCTATAGACAGGACAGCACTTTTATTTTATAAAATCTAAAGAAGATGATTCAGCTAGTCAGATTTTCCCACTTGATCTTTTTAATTGCTTTACCAGTCACTTTACCAAGCCTGTGCTTTCCACACTATCCATCATTAATCAGTATCTTAGCATGCTTCTCACCCATGATCCTATGCTGATTAGTGACAACTTCTGGCTTTCCTTCATTTGCTTGTGGACTTATTTGGATCACTGAAATGATCTTGTTTGCATTTCAGAGCTCTCATTTGGAAGAAAATGAATCAGCGATACTTTGCTGTGAATGTGAAGAATCAGAAATCTTTACTGATTTCAATGTACGTAGGTATATATTTTTATGACCTCTGACAATTAAAGAAAGGCTTATTGGATAGCCTTGGCACATCAGTTGACTGGTATAGTACTTAAGGTGGCATTCCCTTGGGCTTTAATTTGCCCTGAAAAGTACGCCCACTCTTGGCCTTTTGAATAGTGTTGAGTATCAGGACTACAGGTTAAACTGGATTTCCTCAAAAGAAAATTCACAATGGTGAATGAAGGGTTTTGATAGTGGTTTTTTTTTTTTTTAAAGAACGACCCTTTCTGATTAGTATGAATAGGTACTAGAAAAACTAGTCATTGAATGATTATGTAGACTGAATTCCCACCAACTTTTCCCCCTTAAGGCCATTAACATCAAAACTGAGATGAATAACTTAGAAATCTATGCTGAGTCTATTAAGCTCAGTAACAGATTACTTATTTAGTCAGTCAGTAAACAATTGTTAAGTACCTATTACGTGCCAAGCATTGTACTATTTAGTCCACACTGTAAGTGCCTTGATAGGACAAATATTGCCAAATTGATTGAACAATATTGAATCTTGCCTGATTTTTTCAAATGGTAAGCCAGCCATGTTTTCCATTTAGAGAGAGTCTGTTTTGTTTTGGTTTTTTTTTTTTTTTTTGTTAAAATTTTGTTAAAATTTCAAAGTTTCTCTGTAAAAATGGAAATTAAACAAAAGATACAGCATTATTGGGATTAGAGTTGACTAGGAAAATTATTAAAAACCATTTAAAGTGATTTTCTTCATGCTGTTTTATTTATTTTGTTTTGGATCAGGAGTGGGGAGGAGGAAATAGGAAACATACAGAAGTGTCTTTAAATATATTATCTATTATGGTAATCATACCATATAGCATTAATATGTAGATGTGGAAAGGAGTCCTTAAGATTTTCTACTATAGGACAGGATAGGGCTCACTCCATTCCTCCAGATTTTTATCTTGCCACTAGACCCAGATGGCTCCAGAGGAGAGAGTGAGGCTGATGACTTTGCACAACCTTGTCTTACTTAAATCCAATTCACTTATAAGTCATGACATTACCTTCCTGATGTCATGGTTCTTTTCCAGAAGGAAGGACAAACGATAGTATAAGATAGGATCAATTTCCTTGAAGTATATATTGGGTACTATTGTGCTTTCCCTCATTTCTTTACCCTATCATTCATTTAGTTTAGAGGGTAGTAAATAAAATTCCTTTATTTCCCAAGTCATTTTTAAAAACTTACCTCTTATGAAGTCAGTTCCATAAAAGTCCAGTTGGCATTGAAATATTTCATTGCAGGAAGTCAGAGGTCAAATGGATGATTCAGCATGCCAAAGGAATAAGTCTATTTGACTAAGTATTTATTGCAGAATAAATACAAATGTGGACAGCATGTTATATTTGGGTATATAATGTTTTACCATAGAGTGTATCTTCCAAAGTAAAAACATAATGTAGAACAATAAATACATCGAATAATTTTTTCTCTGTATTCAAAACTTTAATTGTGTCAGATAATGTTGAGGTGCCCTTTCCCCTATGACTATGTTATGATGTTAGTCCCTCTCCTGAACCTTCACAAAGCCCAAAGAACACAGACCTGAAATTTTTTGGTCATTGAGAATGTTGACCCAAAGAAGCTGAAAATCAGGTTTCTGAATTGGTTTTATATTTTTGAATATAGAATACAAATCTGTGTGACTTTCTTTCATGAGAAGTAGTCAGAGTGCCTATCAGAGATTTTTCAAACCTTTTGATTTTCCTATTTTCAACTGCCTGCCTGGTTAATCTGCCAGTTCACTTCCTGTTGACCTACCAGTAAGGAATATTTTGTGGTTATAGCCTGGGTTTTGTGTTTAGATCTTGCTTGGAGGAAAACCCAAAATACTTAAAATAGTTTTAGAATGGCCCTGTGAAGCCTAATCTTACTTACTTAGTCACTTTTAGATGGGAGACCCATTCCCTCCGCTTCCTCTTCCATACAATGAATCAGTCGGACTAGATTATGTTTAAAGTTCCTTCTAGCTCTAAATCTCTGATCCATCTGACGGAATGGCTGCCTTGATCAGTCTTTTCTTCTTCAGAGTAGGTCTGAGGAAACCCTGATGCCAGGAACTAAGCCAATTCCTTTGGTTTCTCTTCTCTCTCAAGGCAGATCCTAGTCTGAATTTTAAAAAATGCTTTTTAGGATGGAGTCAGTAAATGTTCATATACTTGTCAATGTTAGAAAATTAAGTTTACTCAAGTTGCAGAAGGAGAGATATCAAACAAAAGCTGTCATTTTTAGAATTTTGTAATGTAGTTAGATTTATTTATACATAGTGCATTGTTGGACTTTTTGTGCTTTCTTATTTTCTCTACTCTGCACTCAAACTGAATAGGGATCAAATATGACTGCACAGATTTCTCTGTTGCCTTGCACACACATGTACACACATGATGCTTTATATGTATTGTATCATTTGACCCTCACAACACCCTTGGAGGCATCTATGATAGGAACTGTTATCTTCAGAGAGGCTATGATTTGCCTAAACTCCCACAACTAGTAAGTACCACAGTTCAGACTCTGGGCTTCTGACTTCTAGATCAGTGTTCGTTCCACTGTACTGCTTTGTTCAAAATGTAGATCTGACATAGATGAAAGCCCTTTGAAAAGTAAAGTGCTGTACAAATATAAAATATTACTATTGTTATCATTTAGTAATCCTTCAAAAACAAACTTGTTTCATTTGTGATGCCAAATCTCTGAGGTGATTTTGAATTACTGTGATCAAAGCAAAGCAAAACAAAATGACATCCTTTGGTGGCCAACCTTCTGGCAGTGACTCTCTAAGTGTAACTGGTTTGGTGGTTTTTGGAAAACGGTCTTTCACAGGTCTTTTTAGTTTGGATGAACCAGTCAAAACTCATGTTTCTCTACCTTAGCCTTTTAAGAACCCGTTGTAGCCACTGTGAAGCACTGAGTAGTATTTTAATGAAGGAATTATCTAAGGGATTAGTTCCATAATGTATTTTTGTCTCCGAAGTATAAATAGAGGAGACTTATTGTGTGGCTCTGGATGCATCTAGTCAAGTATTTCCCCTGGAATTGAACATTTGCCACAAACTACAACCTCCATTCCACCCCTTTCCATTTAACACTTCCAAATGGAATCTTATTTAGAGAATAAAAGCGTTTCCCTCATATGTAGAGATATCAACAGTTCAGAAATCAATGCAATTCAACAGGTCTTTGTTGAAAATTTAATGTTATACAAAATACTGGATGTTAAGGACCGTTACAAAGATTAAATAAGGTGTGGTCCTTAGACTTTTGGAATTCATAATCTAGTAGGAAGTTACCATGTATAAGCCAAAAAAATTATTTTAAAAAGACATGATAAATATCTAAGAGTTAAAGGTTCATTTTAAAAAATAAATTTTTTTTCGGGGCAGCTAGGTGGCACAGTGGATACAGCACTAGCCCTGAAGTCAGGAGGACCTGAGTTCAAATCTGGCCTCAGACACTTAACATTCCCTAGCTGTGTGACCCTGGGCAAGTCACTTAACCCCAACTGCCTCAGCAAAAAGCAATAATAATAATAATAAATTTGAGGCAAGGTGTATTTCCAGGGAAAGCTTCATGGATGATAAAGATGAAATAGGATTTGAACAGGAATTACAAAATAGGCTAGATTGTTTTTGAAAATTTACCAAGCTCTTTTAATGACTCATCTCCCAGCTCCTCCCAGAAAGAAAGTTTCATCTGTTTAATAATATTATGTTTCCATTGTTATATCATTTTGAATGATGGAAACTATAGTTCCAAAGAATTGAAAATGAGTTTCATTCAGAGAGTAGTGGAGAGATTCATGGTAGATGTGAGCCCAACTAACAGAACAAATTAAGAGCCACAAAGGAATTATGTTAAAAATAAGATAAGCTGATTCTAAGATTAGAGTACAGAATCATACCTATGTATGTCTTAAATGACAGGAGAAATTGAAAGGCTCCAGCACCTTGGAGAGATCCTCTGTGCCTGTGGAAATTTCTGGGAAGTCAAAGAGACCAATGTAGACCAGAGATGCACAAAGTGGGTAGGCATGGATTGGGTTGTAATCTATATCATGCAAGAGAATAGCTGCTTTTAATGAGATTTCAGATCCCTTTGCGTATTTGAGTTGAGAATTTCAAAACATAGAAATGAGAAGAAGGCTTCCTAGATATGAGGAATAAGTACACAAAGGAATGGTGGTGAGACAATACAGGATACATTGGGGAGATAAAACATTGGCTGGAGCACAAAGTATGTGGAAGCAAAATATATAGGACCTTGGTGATTTACTAGATGTCAGGGGCAAGAATCAAAGGTAACAACTAGGTTTCTGTGATATTGGTGAACTAAACCCATCTCTGTGAAGTGAGTCTTGAAAAACTTTGAAATCTTGACCATAAGAACTGCCAATTTCAAGAAGTTATTTGCTGATAGAAAAGCTACCAGATGAAGCCTATTGGACCTTTCTTTTAGGTTTATTATAATTACACACTGGCACAGTGGATAGAGGGCTGGATCTGGAATCAGGCAGATTGATTTTTGTGAGTTCAAATCTAGTTTAGACACATAGCAGCTGTGTGACAATGGGCAAGGCATATAATCCTAATTTGTCAAATGAGCTAAAGAAGTAAATGACAAACCACTTCATTATTTTGCCAAGAACACCTCAAATAGGTTCTCTTAGTCAGACATAACTGAAACTTATGAACAGCAAAACAACATGATTACCCAGACTGCTTGGAAGTGATCTCCAATTTAATGACCTCATTCACTTAGTAGGATGACTTATCTGGCTGTCCCTCATTCATTGTTGATGAGGAAGCTGAAATAGCATTAATTCAGCTGGTGAGTCATTAATAGCTCAATTGCTTTACATTTTCCTGATGAATTCACATGGATCCTTAAGTTATCAGTATATTCCACATGACAAAGCCAAGGAGGAAAGGTTGTATGCCTTGCCCAGAGATTTACAATAAGGTGGCAACAAGTCTGAGGTCAGAACCCAAGTGACCACTACTCCTGAGCAGGTAGCAGTGCTGTTAATGTCCACAGTTCTGTGGAGTAGCCTTTTGTGAGGCTTATTACACAGACTACAGCCAAGTATAAAGAACTTTAAGAGCTTTGCTTTTTACCTACTTTGGCTTGATTTTTGAGATTCTAGTGCATGGGAATTAGAATGAAAAGCACCTTATGTTGTTCAACACAGAGAGGAAAAAATGAATAGTTTTAAATTTTTTTTATCTCAGGAACAAATAGTGTAGAGAGAATATGTGGGGTTTTTAATTGCCTCAAATGCATTTATTGAACATCTGTTTACCAATTTTCTTTTAAAAATTTGTTGTCATACCTTCTGTTTTTCCATCATATTTTCTTCCAGATATGCACCTCTTCCTCCCTTGGAGGGGATTGCTTATAATAACAATTTACAAAAGAAAGGGATGGAGGGAAAGCTCAATAAAATCAACCAACAGATGAACTATATGTTATAGTATATGCAATATACCCTACCTTTTAGTCATCCACTCTATAATGAAGGGAAAGTAGCTTTGTTTTCTCATGTCTTCTCTTAGAACCAAGCTTGGTTATCATAATTATATAATATTTAAGCTTTATTTTACTTTTAATTCATTTTCATGAATTAAGAATAAGTTTGTTTTTTACTCAATTCATTTCCATGAGTTAAGAATAAATTTGTTTGTTTTTAAAGGCGTTGTCAATACCTTCTGTTCAGGGAACATTTCCACTTTTCTTTCCTATTATACATAGACACATAACACATAATCCTTAAGAGGAGCTGTGAGCCTTCAACTTCCTTCCTGATTTTCAAGATTTAACAAGTACAAAATGTTAGGTGTTATTTAAAAGATTGCATAAAGAATATTGGTCAGGGAATTTTGAAGAAAGTGAAGGCTTTTCTTTAGAACTCTCTTAGATGTAGCAGAGTTTATATAATATTGAAGGATAGGCTGTGAGAATCAGGTCAGACCAACAAAGATATATGCAGAATTCCTATACCATATTATGACTTTGGATGCCTCTTTTCAAGTTGGGTATAGTGATGTTAGCAGATCAGATGAACTGCCTAAGAACCATATCCTCAAAGTTAATTTTACCAATCTTTTGTAAGAATAAAATTTTCCTGCTGCTTGTCCCTTCTTCCCCAATCAAAAAAAGAAGCCAAATCAGTATTTATATATTTTGTTTTACTACTTTTTTCAGCTTTGATAAATACCTCTTATGCAATCAAAAAAAGGCTTTGTTTAAATAAGAAATGCTCTCTTTTATGGCTTAAAAATTCATTACCACACCATTTCTAACTCTAGGGGTAATTGGAAGGGAAAATGCAAAAATTTGGTTAATATTATTTTTCCCTCTTGGCCTATATATTTAATTTCTCCCCATGATAGGGCAGGGATTTATGCATGATCTTCTTTGAATGTCAGCTTCTGGGACTACATTTTTTTTTATTAAAGTTTTTTATTTGTATAACATATGTATGGTAGTTCCCCAGCATTGATCTTTACAAAGCTTTCCATTACAAATTTTACCCCCAGTCCCCTCCCCTCCCCTAAATGGCAGGAAGTCCATGACATGTTAATAATGTTGAATTACTTGACAAGTTATGCAAGAAAAATCCTATCTACAAGAAAAAAAAGAAAATCAGAGAAAGGCAACACAATGAAGCAAATATCAATAGAGATCATGAATATGTTATGTTGTGGTCCATATTTCATATCCCTCTCTCTGGGTGTATATGGTTTTCTTCAGTGAACAACTGGAACTGGTTTGAGACAATTCTTTGTTGCAGAGAGCCATGTGGGACTACATTTTTTGAAAAGTCATTTTCTCAAGCAGGAGATTAGAACCAAGGAGGAGACAATGCAGGGATTTAAACTTTTTTTTTTAATTAAAGCTTTTTATTTACAGAACATGAGAGTGATTTTTCTACATTGACCTTTGTGGAAATTTTTTTTGTTGTTCCAAATTTTTCCCTTCCTTCACCCCACCTCCACCCTTAGACGGCAGATAGTCTAATACATGTTAAATATGTTAAAATATATGATAAATCCAATATATGTATAAGTATCTATACAGTTATCTTGCTGCACAAGAAAAATCGGATCTAGAAAGAGAAAAAAAAACAACCTAAGAAGGAAAACAAAATACAAGCAAATATCCACAGAAAGCATGAAAATGCTATGTTGTCGTCCACACTTAGTTCCCACAGGCCTCTCTCTGGATATATATGGCTTTCTTCATGGCTGAACAATAGGAACTAATTTGAATCACCTCATTGTTGAAGGGAGAATCATGTCCATCAGAATTGATCATCTTATAGTCTTGTTGCTATGTATAATGATCTCCTGGTTCTGCTCATTTCACTCAGCATCAGTTCATGTAGGTCTCTCCAGGCTTCTTTGAAATAATCTTGTTGGTCTTTCTTAGATTTAAACATTTTTAAAGGTTTTACAGAAGCCCCTGAATGGAAGGCTAGGTGGAGGAATTGGTCTCCTGATCAAAAACAGAAACTGCTTTACTTTCTAATTATCTTTTCCTTATACTTCTTGGAACCTTGGGATGAATTCAGTATTATGGAATGAATAAAAATGATAAATACTTGTTAGATGTGGAAATAAAAGTAAATTCAGAAGAGAAAAATCTACTGTTTAAAACTGCTTTTATAAATCTCAAGATTGTGAACTCAAACAAGGTACTGACTTATGAATAAAATGATAATAACACAGTCTGTTGTACAGAAGCACATTTGGTGATTTATAGAGATCCAGCATGAATGTCAGATTTCAGTGGGTTGCAGTTTTTTTCTTTCCTGCTGTCCCCACTGTATATTTTCTACTCATGTTCTCCTGCTCATCTTGCGGAAAATCAAATCTGATTGACAAGTTAATTTAACAGAAGTAAGAGAAGCAAAGCCAAGAGAAAAATCTGTTGCTAAGGAGATGTGAGTTTCTGTATGAGTTTCTACCAATGAAAAACAGCTGGCCCTGAGTAGTTCAGACATATACAGACCAGTGCTACAGAGTCACAAAGATTAGTGGATGAGGGGAAAGGAAGCTTTAAGAGGGCAAATAAGTGTAAGTGGATGGTATGAATAGTGCTAAAACCACTTGGGCAAAATAATTCCTTTCTCCTTTGATAGCAGATACATTCAAATAGATATTGGTAGTCATAAAAAGACTCAAATGCAAGAATTCTTGCATTTGACTCGTTCTTCCTTTTGTGCTAAGAAAGAAGGGAAATCAGTCACTTGGATTATTTCATTCTATAAAGATGGCAAATGTCAAATGGGCTCAGAATATTATTAGCCAGGAGGGACCTTGCAGAGCATCTGCCCAGATATGGAAACTGAGGTACAGAGGAGTGCTCTGTCCAAGGTCACACTGATGATTGCCAGTAATCAACCCAAATCTTTAAATTCCATATCTATTGTTATTTCACCATTTTCACCAATACACCATCATTTTTAGCCTTTAAAAAAAACCTCTCACGTTTCTTGAGTAGTGAATGTATTTGTTCAAAAGTGAGATTAGTGCACTACTGGTCAGCGAAATACAAATTAAGACAACTCTGAGGTACCATTACACACCTGTCAGATTGGCTAAAATGACAGGAAATGATAATGACGAATGTTGGAGGGTATGTGGGAAGGCTGGGACACTGATACATTCTTGGTGGAACTGTGAACGGATCTATCCATTCTGGAGAGCAATTTGGAACTATGCTCAAAAAGTTATCAAACTGTGCATACCATTTGACCCAGCAGTGTTTCTATTGGGCTTATATCCCAAAGAGATCTTAAAGGAAGGAAAGGGACCCACATGTGCAAGAATGTTTGTGGCAGCCCTTTTTATAGTGGCTAGAATCTGGAAACTGAATGGATGCCCATCAATTGGAGAGTGGCTGAACAAATTATGGTATATGAATGTTATGGAATATTATTGTTCTATAAGAAACGACCAGCAGGATGATTTCAGAGAGGCCTGGAGAGACTTGCATGGACTGATGCTGAGTGAAATGAGCAGAACCAGGAGATCATTATACACAGCAACAGTACTATATGATGATCAATTCTGATGGACATGGCTGTCTTCAACAATGAAATGTTTCAAACCAGTTCCAATTGTTCACTGAAGAAAGCCATATACACCCAGAGAGAGGGATATGGAATTGTGGACCACAACATAACATTTCCATGCTCTCTATTGATGTTTGCTTGCATTGTGTTTCCTTTCTCTGATTTTTTTTTCTTGTAGATACGATTTTCTTGCACAACAATGATGTGTGGAAATATGTATACATATATTCTATTTGTCAAGTATTTTAACATAATTAACATGTAGTGGATTTCCTGCCATCTAGGTGAGGGGTGGTGACTAGGAGGGAAATTTTGTAACAGAGAGCTTTGTAAGGGTCAGTGTTGAAGAATTACCCATACATATGTTTTGCAAATAAAAAGTTTTAATTTTTAAAAAAAAGTGAGATTAGTGGTTAGTGTCTTTGGAGACAGTTTTTGTAAAATTAACTTTATCCAACTCTGCCTCTGGTACTTTTTGAACCCACATGTCACAGAGACAGCACAGCTCCATTTGCAACAGCTTATGAAACTCTTTAAGTAAAGGATCAAATGCTATAAGAAGGGGCAGGGTGAATCTTTTAAAATAGTTTAATACAGTTGGGCCACAAAAGGTAACAGGATGCATTTGATGTATTCATTTACAACCCAGAGTAATTGCATTCAACTAACTCTTGAGAGGTAGGCCAGATGTCAGAGAGATCGAAATGAGATCAGAAGCTGCAGAAAGACAAGGCAAACCAATAAGCCAAAGGACTTTCTGTTCCCATCTGAGTGATGCTCAGAAACTTCAGGTGTTCTGTAGAAGAAAGCATTCAGAGAGCAAATGGAAAATTTCTGAAGTCTAGGATGATGGCTTCACATCAAGTATAAAAATTGTTGATGGAAGCTACTCATTGATGACACAAGAGTTTTGGAAAGAGAAGAGAAATTATTTGATTGTGGGCAGTGCCATTTTTATGGACCCTCCTTTAACTTGTAGAAAGTGTGACTAGTTGTCTATTGAGAGTAGAGTCAGAGCCAGTGGTGGGTTCCCCAGGCAGCCTGTAAACATTCCTCCCCTAGAGAGCCAAAGCATCCCCAGGGTTTCATTCACCATGTCAGTGATTCCCCGATTTATTTATCAGTGAAGTTTATGAAGTCCTTTCAGTTTTTAAAGAGAGATGAGGAAAGAATGGAAATCCTAACTCTTCCATTCTAGCCTTTCCTTCTTGACCTCTTAATTGGTGCATAGCTACCAAGAATTGTCCTTTGAAAGGAGCCCAGTTAATCATATCTGCAATTGATATATATTTCTAATGTAATTTGCCAGTAAGCACAAGTGCCGCACAGTCCATAGCTGATTTATAAAAGCAAAACAAAATTCAGTAATATTCTGTCCTTCCAGAGTCCTGAAGGGTAGAGATTATGTCATCCTGATTTGCATTTACTGTGTCACCTAGCACATTTGAATGAATATGTACTCACACATCATCAGGAGATGTGCTTCTACCAGTAGTGATAGATTTGTTTGGATCCATCCACATATTTTTCACTGGCCATAATTAGGAACATTGGCAAACATTTCCCAAGAGCTGGCCAAGGTCAAGAAGTCAGTTTGATTAGATCATGGAGCTGGAGCTGGGTAAGGTTCATTAGAGGTTGTGTTGTCCAGTTCCCGAATTTTATAGATAAGGAAGTTTAATTCTGGAGAGGAGAAGCCATTTGCATGAGTCATTTAGGTGATAAATGGCATTCATACTTGGGTACTTTGACTCCAAGGTCAGCATGCCTTCCACCATAGCACCCTGTTTTGTCTCAAGGACCTGAACAAAACTATCCACCTCCCAACAAAACAGAAACTGTCCATGTGGCTGAATAAAAACCAGAATGTTTGGAGCTGAAAAAGGGACCCTGCTATCACCTTATCTTGTCCTTCATTTAACAGATCAGGCCTTGAGAGGAACTTGACCAACATCATAGCTGCTGAGTTATGAAACCTGAGCTCAAACTCAGTTCTTCTAACTCCAATTCTTAGCTCTTTCCATTGTGCTAAGAGCCTGCAGATCATGGTCACCAGCAGAATGCCCAGGGACTCAGCCTGTTCAATAAGCTGAGGTGCAGTCCAAAATGAGTATTGTGGTCATTGCTCCTGCTTAGAAACCATATTCAAGAAAATTTTAGAATATAGAGGATGTCCATTCATGGTGCAAGGCAAGGCGATAAATGGAAGAGACCAAGCAGATAAGTGGTGGGGACTGATGGTAATTTCAGCCAGGATCCTACATTTGCCCTGGGTCATTTTTAGATCTTGAACAATTCAATACAACATCTATTAACAAGCCATTATTATATCCTTTTTTACTTTCATTTTAAATAAGTATACTTGGGCCTTTAGGACCCTGCTGATCTTAATTTAATTTAGAAAAGCATCAAGTATTGGAGAGTCATAGGATTGAAAAATGAGGGTATAATTCAAGGGATTCAATTTTTGCTGTGTGTCTTTCAGACCACTCTTTGGAAAGAATAAAGCAGAAAAAGCAGATAAGATTTGTATTTGCACAGCAGCTGCTGAGGTATTCTTTGATCTGGCACCCAGGAAATAGTTTCATTTAAAAAATGCAACCATTTAAATAACATTACTTACTGAGCTTGGATCTCAAGAGCTACTTCTAACATTCATATTAGTAACTACTCCCGATTGCTCATTTGAATATATTTTGGGAGAGCAAAGCGAATTGGATATGTCTGGGCTTGTGACTTAAAAAAAAAATTAATCAAACACCATTAGTTTTATTGGATCATAACAGGTAGATAGAATGCTAGGCCTGACCTCAGTAAGACCCAAGTTCAGATATGGCCTCAGACACCAGCTATGTGATCTCAGGCAAATTACTTACCTTCTGTTTGCCTCAGTTTTCTCGCCTGTAAAATAGTGATAATAATAGCATCTCCCTCCTAGGATTGTTGTAAGGATCAAATGAAATTAATAATTGTCAATTGCTTGGGACAGTGCATGGCACACAGTAAATACTATATAAGTGTCAGTGTTATTATTATTATTAAAATATTCCCCATGGGCTATGTGTATTGGGGGTAGGGAGGGAGATGGGGTAGAAAATCATAATCCAAATTCTCTGGGTTGACATTCTAGGCTCTTTCCAGTTTGTCTTGTGCCCATCTTTTCATGCATCTCTCCCACTATCCTCCTCCTAGCATCTTGCATACAGCCAATTTGAACCACTCATCATTCCTTAAACACATCATGAGTTTACTCCTTCCTCCCCCCCCTCCCCTTGTTTACATGGGAGGATCCTTCTCCTCTCTGCTCTAACTGCCCAATGCCTCCATGTCCTTTCAGGTTAGGGGCAAATTCTCCATGATGCAGCCTTCTTTGATTATTCCAATCACAAGTAATCTTACTCTGTTAGAACCTCCCAAAGAACTTATACCTACTTATGATAATTGCATATTGTACATTACATCTAAATGCTATCTTTGTGTCTTATTTCTTCTAGGCAGCCGTGGATGCTCTAAGGAGGGACCTGTCTTCTTTGTATCTATTGAGATGCTTAGCAAAGTGCCTTGTCTATAATAATTGCTTAATAAGATTAGCTTTCCAGGTTAGCACTCCCCAGCACTGAGACATGTGGAGCTGTTCTTCCAGAACCACTGGGTCCTAAAGGCCCACTTGGGATCATCACCTCATTTCCTTTAGCTTCCTTGAACTTAGGAAGCCAGCAAGAGCTGAGCCAGGAACAGAACAGTTTTGGATTATACAGATAGGCTCAGGAGGCTTTGAAAAATCCGTGGTGGGAAATATAGACTTAGAAATGGGCTAACTTCCTCTTTTTGGAAAAGAGAAGAGAAAGGAACAATAGTGGAAAGAGAAGGAGGCTTACAATTCACTTTGTCCCTAGTGAGTCCTGAGACATTTCAGTCATCAGCCAGCATTTGGCATAAGCACCTGAGCAGTCAGAGCAGAAGAAGAAGGGGAATGAGGCAGGGTCTAGAAGTGAAAAAATTAGGAGAAAAAAAGGAGAGAATGACTCATAAAAGAAAACCATTCACCTAAAAGAAGAGTGACAGTAGTATCTATAGGACAGTAGAAATAATGGGGAGGAGAAGGCTAATGAAAGGGAAAAGTATTGAGGTTTCTTATTACATTCTTATTTACCAAAGAATCTCCGTCCCAACTCCATCCTATGCCATTTGGAAAAAATCATCCTTAAGGCCTCTGGAGAACAGGTTTGGTTTCCTATCCTTGAATGCTTGTTGTTTATTTGGGTTTTTCTTCTTGAATATCCCGGAAGTATTCTTAGGTTGAGAAGGATTGGGATTCTTAATTCTCTTTCCTTCAAAAGTCATAGCAGCAATTGTGAGGCCTCCATGATTCTGGTGATCATAGAGAGCTGGAAGGTATCTTAGAGGCACCTCATGGCTTCGTAGTAGAAACTGGGCCTGGAGTCAGGAAGCCCTGAGTTCAAATGAGACCTCAGAAATTTTCTAGCTGTGTAGTTCTGGGAAAGTCATTTAACCTCTATTTTCCTCAGTTTCCTTGTCTGTAAAACAGGAAATTTTACTTGCCTTCCAGAGTTGTTTTGAGCACCAAATGAGATATTTGTAAAAAGTGCTTAACCACAGTAGGTGCTACATAAATGCTTATTCCCTTCCCTTTCTCCTATTGAAAATGAATCCTTCATTTTAAAAATGAAAGATGAAGTGAATAGGAATAATAAAAGTTCAGTAACTCTTCATTGTGTTGGTGAGTTCAGCTTCCGAAGATGATGTATGTTACTTATTGGAGGATAGTTAGCAAGAGCTGAGGTTTTCATCCTTTAAGTAACAGAAGTTTGTAGCTCAGCACTTTTCAGGGTATCTGCTCTATTTTTCTCAAGAAGTTCCTTAAAGAAGAGGCTGGGAAATGACCCCCTTCTCAGCTCCCTCAGGAATCAGAAGGATTCCCTACAAGAGTTTCTTTGTCCTTCCATCTGTGCCCTGAACTTCCTCTGCAGAGATGCTGGTGGTACTGTTGTTAAAACCAGCCCTTGGAAAGGCTAGTAAGGCAGGCCTTAGAAAGGTATGCTGCTCTCCTAACAGAGCTGCTTTCCTCATCCTCAAAGGATATTATAGCATGCTTGCAACTTTATTAGAGTCATTTTTTAATAACTTGGAGGGTAACTCTTAATTCTGGAGTTTTAAAGGTTTTGGTAATTTGGAAGTTCTCTTTACATTGCCTTACAGTGAATGGTAAGTACAGTGTTCATTCAAAAACTATAGCACATTAATAAAATATAAAATGTTATCATGTGAAATGCATCCTGGTGGACCACAGACTCTTATGTGCCAAGTCAAAAAGGTTAGGATGCAGACTGGGTGTTGGATTGTATGTCTGTTTCCCAAGGACAAACCTAGTTAATTGTAAAGACTTTGATCACCAAGATGGTATCAGAATTATCTTTGTGGGAAGAATAGCAATTGTTACCATTCACCAATAAGTGAAGCCATTGGGAACTGGAGTCTGCCTATGTGGAGGGAGTACCTGTGCCCATGGTATTCCAGAGCTTTGGAGTAATGTTATCACTCACATTCTAATCTCAGCTCTCCCAGGTTTGGAGTCAGGGAGCTGTCAACCTGAGGTCAGCTTGAAAGCCTTGCTTCTTTTTATAATCTCTTAGAACTGTAATTAAAGGAACATTAGAGTCCAGCAGTCCAACCCCTTCATTTTCAGACAAATTAACTGAAGCCCCAAAAGATTAAATAGCTTGCCTAACGTCCCAGAGACAGAAAATAGCAGAGTTGAGATTCCTGCTAAGGGCCCTGGGCTCCCCTGTATTCCTGTGTCCATTCTTCTGGCACTTAACAGCAATTTTTTTAAGACTGATCATGGAATTAGACTGGTACAAACAGAACAGCTACCCCAGACTCAAACAGAAAGGAAAAAAAACTAGAACTTTCTTCAGCTCCATGCATCATTGTTCTGCTGCAGTTCTTATCCCTTGTTTATTATTTTTGAAAAATGATTTCTTTTACAAACATTTATTATTTCTCCCTTCCACTGCCTCTAACCCACTGTACAATAAAAAAAAGACAGTCCTTATGGCAAATATGTGTACTCCAACCAACAAATTCCCTCACTAGCTATGTCCAGAAATGTATGTCTCATTCTGAATTTTAGAACTGCCATCTCTCTGGAAAGGGATGGGTGCTGGCTTTGATCTTTAGTCTTTTACACTCATTGTTAATTCATTGCATTGATCTATATTTTGAAGTCTTTCAAAGTTGTTTTTCTCTATAATGTCACTGTATAAATTGTTCTCCTAGTTCTGTTTACTTCATTCTTCCCTACTGGAAGGCCTGGGATTCTCCATCCCTTCATTTCTTATGGCCCAATAATTTTGCATTGCCTTAATATAATGCACTTTGTTTAGCCATTCTCTAAGGGCTAGGAGGCCTTAATAGGCCCTTGTTAAGATTCGTTGCAATCAGGCAGCTCCTCATGCCCACCATTGTCATCTCCATATCCCACTGAGTCACCTGGTATCATGCTGGGCATGTATCTTGTGTCCTCATTAGATGTTGGGACATTTCTTTTTGTCTTGGAGAGTGAGGAAGTCCTTTTCCTGTAATTCAGTTTAGTAAATTTGGGCAAGATGTGGCAAGAGGAGGGGGAAAGGGGGACAGCCACCACTCTTCGAACTCACCAAGGACAGAAATTCCCAGTTGCTCCTCACAATAACACATCTTCCAAGGCTTTGGGGACAGTCTGGTGAGCTGGGAGAGATACCTCCCAAACCAAGAAAGATTTGCACATGCAGCGCAGGGGTGGCAATGGGAGAGAGAAGCAGGTGAATTCTGCCTTTAACCCTGGTTAGGGTTAAGCTCCAGAAGGCTTGCTTTGTACAAATACCACCTGCAAACAACTTAACAGAATATAGTTGCTTGGTTACATCCCTGACTCTTTGTTTCCTACAAATGCTCAGGAACTGTATAATGCTTATAATTGTGCTGCTCAGGGGAGCTTCAGGTTGATCAAGGTTAATTATTGACACTCTTTGAAATGTTAATAATGTCTCCCCCAAAATTGCCTTTCCCAAATAGAATGTTATAACTTAAGGAAAGATTTGAACACTACGATTTCCTAAATCAGTGAGTTGTGTAATTCTAGCTTTGGAAATGGTGGTCGTCCGATTTTAGCATTTTCCAGGAAGCAGCCGACAGTGCTCAGAAAATGTTTTCCCTTTTCCATTATAGTTTTTAACAGCAAAGGATGCACCATGCAGTGCTCCCCATTGGCTGAATGTAACTTTAATGGATTATTAGTCAGTCTGGGGAAGTATCTGCACTTCCACCTTTGACCTGTTTTGTTGAGCTGGACTAACTTAGAGCATATACACAGTGCCAGAAGCCGGTGGAATCTGGGATGGATGAGACTCTAGCTATACCCAAGGATTCAGATCCTGCCCAACAAAACTCTGTCCTACATATAAATCTAGTACATAGCATAGGGGTAGGAAGTGCTGGGATTTCAAGGGGAGCTTACAGTTAAAAGGGAAAGAACATGGATGTTACTGATTTTGGCCAGCGAGAGGTCATCATAGTCAAATTTGTTTACTTGGCCTTGCCATCTCTTTCTTTTGGAGAAATGATTCACGGAGATGATCTGACTCTCAATTTAAAATAATAATGACGCTAAGACTGAAGTTCTTTGTGTCTGTGTTGCTCCTATTTCCTGCCTGGATTGTTTTGCTAACTAGATGCCTTTTTTTATTATTATTAAAGCTTTTTATTTGCAAAAGTATGTATGGGTAATTTTTCAACATTAACCCTTACAAAGCTTTCTGTCACAAATTTTCCCCCCTACTCCCCATCCCTCCCCTAGATGGCAGGAAGTCCTACTACATGTTAATTATGTTAAAATACTTGAAAAATTGAATGTGTGTATACATATTTTTACAGTTATCTTGCTGTGCAAGAAAAGTCGGATCTACAAGAAAAAAAATCTGAGAAGGGAAACATAATGCAAGCAAACATCAATAGAGAGCATGAAAATGATATGTTGTGGTCCACATTCATATCCCTCTCTCTGGGTGTATATGGCTTTCTTCACTGACCAAATGGAACTGGTTTGAAGCATTACATTGTTGAAGAGAGCCATGTCCATCAGAATTGATCATCATATTGTTGTTGCTGTGTATAATGATCTCCTGGTTCTGCTCATTTCACTGAGCATCAGTCCATGCAAGTCTCTCCAGGCCTCTCTGAAATCGTCCTGCTGGTTGTTTCTTACAGAGCAATAATATTCCATAATATTCATATACCATAATTTATTCAGCCACTCTCCAATTGATGGTCATCCATTCAGTTTCCAGTTTCTAGCCACTACAAAAAGGGCTGCCACAAACATTTTTGCACATGTGGGGCCCTTTCCTTAGAATCCTTCTTTTCACTCAGCATATTAGTGAAAGGTGGAAACCGCAGCTATGTTTGTCTGCAGTGGTCAGGAGAGGGCAGTTTGGGCAGAAATAAGGCATCTTCTAACTGCTGCCAGAGGAGAAACTGAGGCTTTTTCCTGATTCTTATTGCTTCTCACACCAAGCTTTTTAAAGAGGACTAGAGAACTCCAGAAAGCTTAAGATGCCTGTATCTCCACTCTGGTCTACTAACCTTGACTTTCTTTTGCAACTTGGTACCTACTAAATGTATTATATAACACCAGCAACCCTCTGCAAGCTAAAGCAATAGATGTACATACATACATACACACAAGCATACACATACACACTATCTACCTATTTATCTATCTAGATATATATACACACACACAAACCCATAAATATATACAGAAAAATATACATGGAGCTCTCTTGGCTTCTAATTCTACATTTCTACTTTTTATTTTAATAGTCTAATGAGGAAAGCATTGGACTCAGGGTCAGAGGACTTGGCTTCAAAACCTGACTCTACTATTTCATTACTCTGATTATCTCAGCTAAGTCACAATCTCCTTACACTTCAGTTCTAAAATGGGCATTAGCCCAGGTGACCCCTGATATCTGGTACAGTTTTAAGTTCTTTGGAAACTCCAGGTTCAAGTCTTGATTCTACCCATGCCATCTTTGTGATCATGGGTTAGTCACTTCCTCCTCTTTAAAATGAGATAATATTACTTATATCACTCAGTGCTGTTACAGAGCAAATGCTAATGCATATCTGCATTATTATGGCTTTTTTCTGGTAGTATCCTAACTCAAGATGTGTGTACATAGTCAAGGCTTTTCTAGATGGTAGACATCTTGGTGCTGTTAAAACTTCCTTATCAGGTTTTTTAAAAGAAACCAAAGGAGGAAAACAGGCTTATTTTAGTGGGAAAATAGTATTTAAGTTGGAAAAAAATGTAATCCATGGGCCTCATTATTTGCAGGAAACTTAAGAATTGGACTGTGATATTAACATTGAAATGGACAGCTGACAACCATTCCCTTACATTTGATCTACTGTTGTGGGCAGTAGGGAATTTCCTTTTTAAATTTTTTGGATTTTCATCCACAACAGCCATGTGCAAAACAACTTGAGGAAATCTTGTCCTGAGATTCACCCATATGTGTTCCCAAGTATTTTTTTAACTTGATTTGGCCTCTTTCTGACATCAGCAATTTGTGGTATGAAAGTCTGAGAGTCAGGGCCACATAGGGGTAATGTTTAAAAGAAGAGGATGTTTTTCCTTTATATAGTTCCTCAACAGTTGAGAGGAAAGTAATATTTTTATTAGTGCTATAGAGGAATTGAAAACTGTATGAAGAACAAACTAGTTTTCATTTATTAGAAAACAGCACAAATCCATGTATTGAATTCTTAAAATTGATTAAAAATGGAAAAATTGAGTTATATAGTACTGGACTTTAAAGTCCCTTCTCAGCTTAACATTGAAACACAGGCCAAAAAAAAAAAAAAAAAATTGCCCCTGAGGCAATTGGGGTTAAGTGACTTGCCCAGGGTCACATAGCTAGGAAGTGTTAAGTGTCTGAGACCAAATTTGAACTCAGATCCTCCTGACTTCAGGGCTGGTGCTCTATCCACTGCACCACCTAGCTGCCCCACAGGCCAGAATTCTTAATACTGTTTAATGCAGTTAAACCTATTTTCAAGTCTCTAACCTATGGCCAAAGTAAAGTAGCCTTAGTTCCTATGGCATGGCAATATAAAGCCCATGTGGCAGAGCTTTTGAAAACTTGAGGTATTCTTAGGCCCTGAAGCCATGCTAATGATCCTACTATGACACTTCTCTTCCAAAACTTTTTTTCTCAGATTGTAGCCCTTAGTTATTGGGAAATGCTTCAGAAAGAGGTAGAACTGAAGCTGCCATGTCTTGTCAACAGTAAAACCTTGTGAAGCAACAGAACAGCTTGGAAGTGGCTATCAAGAAAGATGCTTTGTCTGAGCCAGGTGTCTACTGACCAGGAGAATAATTGTGCTCTGCAGGCATCAGACCTGGAGGCTCCGGCACCATGCCAAGAGGTTCATAATGCTACTTGTTCTTGTCACAGGGAACTAACTCTGTATCTTTGCTCTTTCTGTGTCTCACTAGGAATCTAGAGATTCTGTATTGAGGTTCTAGAAAATACTCTGCTGCTAAAGAACATTGCATGGGGGGAGGAGCTTTTATGTTAGCTTCTCACTTATTTTAAGTCTAGTGGGCCCAGGATCCTAAAGGACTCTGCTCAAGCAGAATGTTTATTGGGAAAGTCATTCAGCCTCTCTTGCTTCTAGGATTTCATTTGTAAAATGGGAGTATTCATTTTTGTGCCTTTTCTAGGTGCATGAAGTATTTTCCAAAATCTTTTAAAGCTTTTTGGGAAAGAATCATTATTTATGTTTCAGAATTGTAAGCCGTATCATTTGAGTTGCAAAATGAAGGGTAGCACATTAATGTAATGAAATATTTTTGTGTTGGAAGAAATGATGGATATAAAGAATAAAGAAACCGTAAGAAGAATTATATGAACCGATACAAAGAGAAATAAGTGATCAATCAAGAAATTTATTAAATATTTAATATGTGTCAGGCATTGCACCAAGACCTGAGGATACGAAGAAACAGGAAAAGTCCCAATCTTAAAAGGAACTTGCCTTCTGAGGATGAAAGCAACATAGGCATCTACATGTGATGTAGAGTAGACAATCAGTAGTTATATAAAATGTAAAATAATCTGGTCATAAAGATAGTAGAGCCTTGGGGTAGAACAAGGAAAGCCATATGTAAAACTGCAACAGTGTAAAAATGAAATGAAAAGGTAAAAAAAAGTTAAATTGGATACTCTATAATTTATAATGACCAAGGTTAGCCTCAAATGCCACCTATCTTTGATTTACCTCTTGTCGGCTCTGTATGTGTCCATGTGTTTAAGTCCTTGAAGGCAGGGGATTGGTTTGTTTTTATTATTGTTGTTGTTTTGTTTGTTTTTAAAATTTTTATTTGTATTCTCAACTGTTAGCACAAAAGCCTAAATTTAGTAAGCACTTTAACAAATACTTAGCAATTTATTCTTAACAGAGCTGGGAGCATCATGGATGTGGGAGCTGACATGTATGATCAGACTTCATCAATATGTTGGTTTGTTTTACAGAAGTATTTTCCTTCTCTGTTTTCTTCTTTATTATAATGAACAGCTCTCTGGGGAGAACTTCTCTAGCCAGCCTTGGTAATGGTGGAAGAAGCCCTGGGTTTCATCCTTATCTCTGCTCCTGGCTTACTCTCCTTGTGTGGCCTTGGGCAAACCTCTGGGGGCAACCATGGCTTCAGATAACCTCTGACCTGTCCGTGGTAGTCTGACTAGAATGGAAACTACTGGAGGGCATGAACTTTTGTTCCAGAGCTCTAGCTTTGATTTTGATCCCAAAGCAATGAGTTTGCCAGACAGCTTAACCAAGTGGGGTTGCTTGATTGCACTGTATTTGTTTCCCATACTTACTAAGTAATTGTATAATGCTTGTAATTACTGTTGCTTTTAATTTTCTTAGAGGGAAAATCCAATAACACTTAGCTTGATGCCTTGCACATAGGTGTTCATGAAATATGTGTAGAACATATCTCATTAACCAATATCTGGAAGCTTGTTAACATATTTAAGTAAAACCTAACATTTAATGTCTTTGAAATTACTTTTTTTTATTTCTGTGTATATCTGTTGCACTGCTTAAACTGTCAGAAAATTAACATTCCCAATGCAAATCCCCTTTTAAGTGTGAAATGTATTTATTTGAATATATTTATGACACAGGAAATTCCCCAAAGGCAAGCCTCTCTGGCCTCCTCACAGAAAAGCATCTTCTATAACATGGAAATTTCATTGATGATAATCTATGTTGCTTTTTTTTCCTCCTCATTTGGTATACAGAAGATCACTCTATTTTTAATTTGTGCTTTCAATAGAAATCTAGGCATTTAATTTTCTAAGGGCTGTTCTGAGGATATTTCTATTTTTGTAGTTTCAAGGTAAGCATGGTGGAAATTAGGCTTGATATGGGCTTTGAAAAAAAGATCAAACTCACTAGTGTCTGCTTTTTTCCTTCCCCTTTCATTTTGAGAACAGAAATTCAGTTAATAATAATGCTCTTAGCTTAATTCATGTTATAGCAAAGTGTAGTATGTTATGTTATAATCATTTGCAGACAGAATTTAGTACTCAAAGTGAGGAAACTGAGGTACTTAAGGAACTATGTTGCCTTATTCTTCTGTCTCCTGGCAGAATAAAAAACACAGGTCAATTTTTCTGAGGCCTAAGTCTTTCTGCTATCCATTCAGTAATCTTCTGTGAAAATGGGGATAAGATTGGGGGGGGGGGAGTCCTGGGACTGAGCAATACAGAGAGAAGAAAATGGTTCTTGTGGACTTTTAGGCCAAGGTTTAATGCCTCCAACAAAAGGTATCAATGTAATAAGGAATATAAAAGATTGCTCTCCTGAAGTCCATTCCAAACAGTTCAACTTGAAAGACAAGTGGGCAAAAAAAGACTGGAGATTGCAGGGCAGCCTGAAGCTCGGTCTGAGATGGTCAGTCCCTGATGGCACCCTTTTGGCCCCAGAAGTGTGGCACCCCAGGGGCCATCTTAGCCTCTCAGGGGCTGCCCTATTTCTTCCTCTGTGAAACGAGGAGAAGAGCTGGATGTTCTCATAGGTACAAGATTGTCTCTGGGATCCAGCGTGACAAAATAAGTAAATGGCTTTGTAAGTAGCAGAGCACTCCTGTTGCTGTTTTCTTTGGGTACAGAGATTGACATGGAAGATAAGCATATGCAGATGAAGGAGGACTGTTGATTCTTGTTCTGTCTAACCGATCATCTGTGGCTGTGAAACAAGATGTGCTCTGATCTTTATCTTGCTAGGCACTGGACTGAGAGTCAGGAAAGGGGCGGTTTAGGCCCAGTTCTGCCTTTAACTCCTTATATTGTGGCGTCCTCTTGGACACTACCACTCTCTCCATCACTGTCTTTCCTATCCAGCCCCTCCCCTTTTTAAAACTTCCATTGCTTTCATCCTATATAAATACCTAAATTTCTCCTTCCTCATCAGTTGTAATAGTCTCCTAAATTTTTTAAATGAATGAATAAATACAAATGAACAAATGGATGAGATATAAAGCATTTATTATTAAGCACTTATTTGTCCCAAGCACTCCCACATTTAGAAATACAAAAGTGAGGCAGTCTCTACACCCCACATAGCTTCCTTTCTACACAACTGAACACCAATAAAGCAATATAAGATAAATTAAGGAGAAAGAGAACATTAATAATGGGGAAAATCCAGGAAGGCTTCTCACCTGAAGACTGAAAAGCAGAAAGATGACAAGGGAGAGCATTCCACCTGGGGAACAGTCCCAGAACTGGAACAGAAGTTGAGGCCAAGAGGTAGACTGCTGAGATAGAATAACAGCTGGTAGGATACAGTTTGGATGAAACCAGATGTGTGAAAGGGAATAATGAGAGATTAAATATGGAAAGATCAATGGAGCCAGAATGTGGGTGAGCTTTAAATGCTGGGTTAAGAAGTTTATATTTTATACTAAGAGCAATAGGAATCGCCAAAAGACTTTTGAGGAGAAAAGTAATATTGGTTATATTTATACCTTAGGGGAAAATATTTTATCAGCTCTATGGAGTAGGGTTTGAAAATGAGAAATACTAGAAACAGGAAAATCAGGAAGTAGTCTATTAGAATATCCCAGAAGAGAGTTGATGAAGACCCATACCAAGGTGGCAGCTGTGGCAATGGAGAAAAGGAGATGGATGGGAGAGAGAAGATGCTGTGGAAGTAAGAGTTGGCAGGACCTGGCAACTGATTGTATGTGATCGACAAGGAATTCTCAGGCTTGCAAATCCAGGTGACTGGAAAGATACTCAGCAGAAATAGAGAAAGTTTGCAAGGAGTGGGATCAGGGAGAAAGGTCACTAATTCTATTTTGGATATGTTTAATTTGAGATGCCAGGTGGCCTAGTTCAGGACTAGGCAGAAAGTTGGATATTGTATCAATTCTGTTATAAACTGAATCCATCCATTCATGAGTTAACTGTATCCTAGAAAGATGGAATGACTTAAGAACACCCAGCTGTCCTTATTAATAGCACAATGATGGGGGAAAAAAACAAGGAACCAAATATTTCATAAAATTGGGTTGAGAGGAAAAATCACTTCTCAATAGAATCCTTTCCAGGAGTTTTGTCTATATGTATATTAAAAAGACAATGATTAAATGATTTGAAATTGTAAACTGGATCTCCCAGGTTCTTAAAAAAAAATTATAGAGCAAAGGACGGGAATGTACTGGTGGAGTACTGGTGGAGAAGATACTTAATCAAATGAGCAAAAACAGAACTTGGGCAAAAGTGAAAACATTCTTGAGCAAATTCCTTGACCTTGAGTAGCTTCTCGATCTTTTCTCTGTAAAATCAGGGGATTGAACTGGGGGTCTCACAAGACCATTTCAGCTTTAGATCTCAGAGACTGGAAGCCCTGAGAAATGCCCTACTTTCAAGCTCAGTCAGATTTCACCTACAAATGCAGAGAAACCAACTTCAAGGATGTGCCTTCCCATTAAAAATTTGATCTTTGCTAGCAAAATTTTGCTTTGCATTAGTTTTCCAATGCAAGGCTTTTTATAGTTTAAATAATGACCTTTATATAGTAACGGTTTCCTAGGCAGATTTCATTGTTTAAAGTAACTAAATTGATTTGTCTCTTATGTGAACTGGTGATGGTGATTTTTTAAAGTCCATTAAGTACCTCTTTCTTTTTGACTGTTTTAGCTTTATGTCATGTGAACACTGTTGGGAGGAAATGGAAGCAAGACTTTGAAGGGAGAGAGGAAGAAAGGTTCCCGATTGCTCCTTTCTGGTATTTGAGAGACTCTCACAGATTCTTATTTGGAGGAGGGATCAATCCAGTCTGCTTAGTCCCAGGTTTATTGCATATAAATTTCAGAGGCCAATATGGGCTCCAGGTTTACCTTGATAAGAAAGTAAACTCCTTGAGGACAGGGGCCATTTCACATTAGTCTGATTTTCCTGTGGCCAGCATGGTGCCTCGATGTTATTGATTAAAATAAAGGTAAATCTCCACAAGTAGAATAAGTTGTTCATTAATGAAGGTCTTCAGGTAAAGGCTGAGTGGCCACATGTTGGTTTAGTTGTAGAAAGGAATCTCATTTTGCTTAGGGCTGAATGAACTCTAAAGAGCCTCTGGCTGTTTAGTTGTGTCTGACTATTTATGACTTTTGAGTTTTACTTGACAAAGACACAAGAGTAGTTTGCCCAGCTCATTTGACAGATGAACAGCTTGAGGCAGACAGGGTCACGTGACTTGCCCAAGGTCACTTTACTAGTTCCCATTAGAGGATAGAATATGAGTCTCCAGAGTGCTGAGCCACCTTGCTGAGCCTCTGAAGGCTTTTCCAACTGCTACTCTAAGATTCTCCACTAAGAGGTGTCTACCTTAGCCTAGGGTAGTATTTTCTCTAAAGCTATGTTAATTTATATTCTAATATACAAATGGAGAGAGGAAATGAGGTCCTAGTTCATTATCTTCTACTTTCTCCCTCCTTTTTTTCCTCAGTTTTGTTCCAGCCTGGAAAAAATTCAGAGTTTAGAATTTTCTTTTAATTTATTTAAGATAAAATTTAGAAGAAAAACCTGGAGGCATTACTGTATGCTTCGTTCATTTGTTCTGCTAATTCAGTTGGACTTGGTGGCCCTGTGGCCTTTGGTACAAAATATTGTCCTGCTTGAATCTTTTCAACAATGAAGCCAATTCCAATAGACTTGTGATGAAGAGAGCTACCTGCACCCAGAGAGAGGACTGTGGGGACTGAATCTGGGACTGAAAATACATAGTATTTTCACCTTTTTTGTTGGTTTTCTTGCTTATTTTTTTCTTATTTTTCCCCTTTTAATCTGATTTTTCTTGTGCAGCATGATAAATGTGGAAATTTATTTAGAAAAATTGTACGTGTTTAATCTATATTGGATTATTTGAGGGAGAAAGAGAAAAATTTGGAACGTGAAGTTTTGCAAAGGTGAATGCTGAAAGCTATCTTTGCATGTGTTTTCAAAAACAAAAAAACTATTATAAAAATAAATTTTAAAACCCCCCAAAATTATTGTCCTGGAGTCATTAAGTGTGGCAAAAGAAAAAACCTTTTTAGGCTATCTCTTGATCCACTATTACTCCTGCCATTAGGGTTTATTTAAAAAGAAAAAACAATCCCATTTCGCCAGAGCCTAAATATCTTGTAAAGAAGTTGTACTTAATGAAGTCCCAAGGAAACTAACAGAATTGCCTGAGACTATGAGTGAAACAGTGGGGAGTATAGGAAAAAAACAGTGGGCAAGTGGGTTAGAGAGGAGATGAGAAATTATGGAATGAGAAAGTGATTGGGGAAATAGCTGGGTGAGAAACTAATGGGAAGGAGATTGTATGGGCTTTAGAAAAAAGACTGGGTTGGTGGAGAGAGGATGGGGACATAATATCATCTAAGAAATCATAGAATTCTGATGGGCCTATTTATGTGCTGATAGATAACCTTTATGCTTGGGAAGAATTTATTTTTTCTTTCCTGTTTCCTGTTTCTCTGGTGCCCAGGAACACTTCCATGTAAGTGGGACATGGTTTCTAATTATATGAGTTGGTAAATTGTCAAGGTTAATAGGGATTATTTTTGCAATTAAAATCTGCATTGAAAATAGCAGTTTCATCATTAGTAATCCTTCACCATTAATTTTTTTAAAAAGATCATTTAAAATGATAAAATCAACTAGCACCAGCTGTGTGCCTAGCACAGTGCTAAATTCTCTGATTAAAATATGACAGAAATGAAAATAATCCCTGCTCTCAAGGAGCTTGAATTATATTAAAGAAAGCAATATATACACATATAAGTAGATACAATGTATGTATAATCTATATTCTACACATGCTCGAATACACAGTACGTGAAACATGACTTTTGTGAGAGTCGGGGGCCAAGGAGGAAAGCACTAGTTGCTAAGGAAATTAGGAAAGATTTTGTGAAAGAGATTTAAGGAAAGCTATGGATATTTTAAGATTTAGAATCGAGGAAATAGTGCTTATCAGGCAGGGGCCATGAAGGCAAGGGAAAGAATATTCTATAACTGAAAATAGCCAGTGTAGTGTGCAAGATTGGCTAGACCATAGAATTTATGTAAAGGAGTGAAAGTTGGAGTTTGTGAAAGGCAGAAAATGTCAGATGGAGGCCCAAGGGAGCCATTGCAGTTTTTTGAACAAGGATATGGCTTGGTCAGATCTCTGCTTTAGGAATGTTACTTTGGAAATTGTGTGCCGGATATATTAAAGTCATACAGGAGATTCTGTGGGTTGAGGTTCTGAACTAGTATGACAGCATTGACAAAGACTTAAGAAATGTCTTCAGTGCTTGAATATTTTAGATTTTAAGTTTAATTTACCAAATTAAGAATTTTTTAATTAATGGGGAAGGATTACTAATGATGAAACTAATAGTTTAGTTCAAACTTTAGATTTCCCCGTTATTTTTTTGTCTGGATATTTCTGACTTCCATGCTCTGGATAATTTTCAAAGTATTAGATGGTGGTGGTGGTGGTGGTTTTAAACACACACTGAAAAACCAGCAACAAAAGACTGAATTAAGTATAATCTTTTTTTTTTTAATTATGTCTTGTTTACAAATAGTTCTGTTGAAAATGACTTGTCTTAAACAATGCATGAGAAGCACGACCAGGGATTGAGACCTGGAAATCTGGAAATCCATTCTTCTCTTCAGATTCTCTTAGTATGCTCCCAGCCCTTTCTTACATTGCACCATTATTGCTCAAATGAAATTCAAGCTTAATTTTTAAATTATGTACTGCAGTCCCCTAGGGAAAGAGGGCTTGGAAGGGGGTGGAAGAGGTTGCAGATTTGAGCTGTCTCCATGTGTTGCTGCAGCAGGATATTGTTAGGAGATACTGTGTAGAGGAAGGAAAAGGAGGATAATTAAAACAATCCTCTGCCAGCAGAATTCTTTCAGTTGTTGATAATCTTCAGATTTATTATTTGCATCTCCTTTAAAACATTGGTCACGTGGCAAGTCTCCCACTTCCTTGTACAGAAGTTTGATAAAGGAATGGGATCATGGGCAATTTTGGCATGTTTCTTTTTGAACTTTGGGCATTGTTCTTAAATTTTTAATTTATTCTCAGAACTGATGCCTATTTTACATCCTTCCCCTCTCCCATCACTACTTCTTGAGGATGAAGTAAGTTGATGAGTTTAGTCAAATGTGGGTTTCCTTTCTTTAGAAAAATGTTTCATGGTCAAGAGGTCTAAAAATAATTTCAAATAGGATTCATTGGAAACAAAGCCTTTAATTGATGCTTATTTGGGAAAGGTGACACCCTATAGAGAGCTGAGCTTTGAACCTCGCCTACTACTGTTTGGTTCCTATTCCATTTTGTAAGCCTAAGGAACATAAAAGTACATAGAGTTCATTCAAGATAATTCTTAGCATTTCTATCTTGCTTGCTCACCTGATTTTGATGGATGGCTTTTCTTAGATTATTGCATAAGTGACACTTGATTGCAGCAGTTATGAAGATAGGTGTCAAAGCATTGCCCCTTTCATCAGGGTTTAATCAGAATTGTTGAGCAACTTTAGAAAATGATGCCTGTGGGAGAGTCAGAGGGTGTGACTGTGGATTTATGAGTGTGTGTGTGTGTGTGCTCGAGTCTGAAAGCAAATGTAGTTTGTATTTTCAATAATCAACTGTAACAGATCGTGTAATCCATATGTAGAAAATAACTAGGGCTAAAACAAAAATAGAAAATAATAAATTCTATCCAAAGGGTTTTTGCCATGCCTCTTTTTTTTTAAATTTGTACTTCAGATGTTTCACTTTCTAAACTAAATTAAGGCATTCTCCAGCCTAGATGCACGGCATAAAAAAATTGCAATTTTATTAACAAGACAGGAATCAAAAACAAATCCTCAAACCTGACCTTTATTTAGCATTTTAAGACTTGCTGAGCAGTTTACGGCATCATCCAAGTAAGCCTCAGAACAGCCCTGGAAGGTATAAGTATTTACTGCACTTTCCAGAACAAGAAATTGAGGTTCCCAGCGGTGACTTAAGCCTCATCGTGCTAGTGAAGGAAAGAAATCTACTAAATCGGAAGGCCGTTTCTTTCATTCTCCCAGGGCCCCCTTTCTAGGATGAGTCTCCTGGCCTTAAGTCAAAGGGGCACTTTGCCATAATCTAGCTTCACGCCTAAAAGGAGGGGCCTTCTCGTTCGTCTTTAGGTCCCGGCACTCGCTCACGTTGGGTCGGGTTCCGAGAGTTCTAAGGACTTGGCCCGCTGCTCGTGGGCTGCTGGTGGAAGACTCAGTTTCTCAGCCCCCACCTGCCTGACCCCAAACTGTCAGAGAGGAGGTAGCAGAAATGGGGAGCCTCGTTATGGCTGGTGACGTCGAGCCTCGGCCTGGTTTGCCCGGGGCACGTGGTCCCGGACGCCTGGCCAGGCTTTGAGCGGGGTGGATGCCCCAGAGATGGGTGGGGAGTCCGGGCTGACATTTCCGGCAGCGACGGGTCTTCCTTGGCTTTCTAGGCACGTGCACAGCATCACACAGAATGTTTGAGTGCTGCCGGCCCCACAAGAGCCTCCGTTTACGTGGTCACATATTACATACACACACACACTCTAACACTCACTCACTCTGAAAGGCTTCCTATACCGAAAGAGGCCTCTTTAGCTGACAGTTAAAGGAAAACAGCTGACACTGCCCTTAGACAAGCATGAACTTTTTAGAAGTCTGCCTCGTGACGTAACTGGATGGCTAGCTGGAGCTCGGCGCTCAGGTGAGCGGCTTCCTCCAATCAGGCATTTATTGTGGAAGCTTTGACTCATCTGCCCCCTAGTGGCGCGCTCATGTTAAGACCATCCAAGGAACTCCGATACCTTTCTGACTTTTCAGGGCTTGGGGTTCTGGAATGGGTCTGTCCGTTTGTTTTTTGATGGCTTTAGCACGATTGCTCATAATTGTTTTCTGTTTATTTGTGCCTGGCCCAAACCCCAGCATTGGGTTCCTCCAAAGTAGATTGTATCCACATCTGCCAGTGCCAAAAGGCAGAAGGCAGAATATGGATTGGGCTCCATACATATTTGCATTACCTAATCTCTGTGATGCCCTCCTAGAAGAAAAGAGAGGTACTTCCCTTCCTCTTCCTAAATTGTTCCTCTACCCCCCTCCTCACCTTAAACATCTCTCCTTGGCTATCCGACAGCCCCCCTTCAGGGTAAATATAGTTTATATTTTCAATAATCAACTACAGTGGGCTGTATATAAACTATATGTAGAAAATAGCACAGGCAGATAAGGAAGATAATATATTGGAAAGTTGACAGATCTAACTAGGGTGGTAGCTTAGTCCTGGAGATCTAAATCTCTTCTGATTCCTAAAGAACTGTCTATCCAGAAGACTTAGTTTTGGGGGTCAGTCAGAATCATTGTGCTTTGCCTTGACTTCCTAGAGTGAGAATGAGAAAGAAACAAGAGATCTCTAAAAATCTAATTTAAACTTTTATATTTTGAATTTTAATTTCCCAGGAACATGGCACTAGTTCATACATAGGCAGAATTTTATGGTTTTCAAAATGCTTTCCACACAACAACCCCTTGAGGTTGGATAATGGATTTTTCATCTCTATTCCTAAAGTAAGGAACCCAAAATTCCAAGGCATAGTAACAAAACTAACTCAGAATTTCAAATCTAGCACCTATCCACTAGCTTCTGTTTATAATTTAGTTTTAATACAGTTGAATGCCCATGTAGTGTTGCACAAAGAATGTCCAAATTCCCCTTGGAAGTATTATCTACCAGTAGACACATGTCTTAAATATACTGACTTTTTAAAAAATTATTGTGTCATTCAATCTTCTTCCTTTCTAGTATATAAATGATTTTTATAAAACTTAAGGAGATGACAAGGTTGATTTAAGGTCACTTGGTTCAGTTTGTGATTGTAAATCATCATTTAGTTTGTCAGTTTTCCACATTTGTTCTTAGGTCTCAGTCTCCAAATAATTCTTTGGTTTATAAGCTTTTGTTGTCTTGTTTTGTACAGCTGAATTCTTTGGTGTTTTATGGATTTAAAGTAGTATTTTATGTATTAGTATAGTAAATATTAAAAGACTTTTGCTGGTAGCCAAGGGGTAATGCATTGAATTAGTCCACATGTTGTCAATGACTTAGAGTTTGATTCCTTACCTTGATGGTAAGCCAGGATAGTTGTAATTGTTGCTGTCAGTACCTTGTCATCAAACCAAGACAGATGAGGAGGAGCTAGGACTAGAAGAAGTAGATGAGATTAGTTGGGCCAATGAGGTGTTGTAAATAGGCAAAAGGCCACCAACTGGGGAACTTATTGTCATAGTGGCACTTAGTTAAAGGCTGCCAAGATAGTAGGGTGACTTTGATTTAGAAGAGAACAGAATTTCAGTCCCACCCCAAATATTAGCTGTGTGTCCCTTGGCAAGTGCTTTAACCACTCAAAAGTCTGAATTTTCCATCTACAAAATTGGCATCATCATCATAATAATAATACCTTCCCCTAGGGTTGTTGTGAGGATCAAGTGAGATGATTTGTGTAAATGCAGTTAGTAAACTTTATGATGCTATATAAATGTCAGCTGTTTATGAGAGATTGCAGATATTCTGAATCCATAGTATAAGTCAGAATTCAAGATTATAAATCAGACTGAGGAAACAATGTTTTTGGAAATAGGAATAAACAGCGGGACAATCGTCTGATTATCTCATAAATCATCATGGATGCATTGTAGTTCGTCCTTTATTCTCTGGAAGACCAGTGACATCATGAGGGTGATGTCTTGACTTGCTTATGAATTGGATTTAAGTGAGAGAGAGCTGAGTAGTCATCAGCCTCCCTCCTTTAAAGCCACTAAAGTCTAGTAGCAAGGCATAAGTCTTGATGCTGGCCCAGGATTCAGGAAGGGACCTTGGCCTTTCAGTTAGCGTGCCTGTGAAGGAAGCATTGTTGAAACTGTAGAGTGCTCTGTGGTTATTATATGTTTATCTCTTTGGACATTAATGAATAGCACATGTACATTGATTTATATATTCAGAATATGAAATCGTAGGCCCATGAGAAAAAACATGCAGATATCTTCTGAGTCTGCATTTATCAAGCTTCCAGTAGCAGGATTGTAATCACATTTTCTTCTGTGCCCTATACTGACTGTGCTGCCCTTTAGATAGATTGTTTTGGGTTCTTTGAAGACAAAGCTGTGGAAATTTTCATCAAGCTAGTTGGCCATTCACTGAGGAAATAGATCACTGGCCATTCCATTTGCCTATAATCATTTTACATCTTTTCAAAGAAAGGCTTTTTTCCAAAGTGTTTGTAATGACATTGCTCCCGAAATAAATGCTTTGGCAAGTTTTCCAGAACTTTGTAATGGTGGCTTCCCGGCCCCCTTTAAAATATATGCAAAGGAATTAATTTATGATGTTTAGAGCCTCCCTCCCCTTAGGCAGATCAGAGTTGGAAACAACCTTTCTTTTTCATGCTAGTTTTTACAGTATTCTGAAGATCACATATAATCTTAGATTTTATTTCCAGGGATGTTGTCCTAAATGTTCTGGGGCAAGGTTACATTCTTCTTTGTTGCTTTATCTTCCTTATCAAAACAAATCCTACTATGATCGCATTTTTCTCCCTGATTCTCACAAGTTTCCTCAGAAATATAAATACATTGGTACCTAAATCCTCGGTTTAAATCTGTTCCAGAGAATTGCAGTAACAAAATGAGCTAAATCCTACATGTAGGCCATGTGTGTGTCTTACAGTGTGTTTGCTGACAATTGCAAAGTTAGCAAGCTCTTATAGACCCTTATGACCATCCTCATGCCTACCTTGAAAATGGAAAATGACTAAAAACTCTTAACTAAAACTTTATATAGTAAAGCTTGCCTTCATTCCCACATGTAGGGACTTTTGACCATAGTTTACAGCATCTTTAACCATTGCTCTTTATGCACAGGCTGAGAAACTTCTGCTATCCCAGGCTTCAATTTCAGGCTTTCCTTAGCTAGAACCTTTCCTGAGCAATCGAAGCTACAAGTGGTGACCTTGAACCCCAGTTAGGTGAGAAGAAAGCTAGAGAAGACAAGAAAAGGGAGCTGGGTGAGAGAGCACCAGGATAGCATGGGCACCATGAGCAAGCATTTCAATATAACCAGATTGTGGGCTCCTTAAAGAGGAGCAGTAAGAAATAAGGATGGAAACATTCGTTTTAAAGCTTTGTGACCTAGGCCCCAAATGCTGCCAATACTAGAGCTATATTCTGCTCTGTGATGAGTGAAGAGCTTAGAGATTCATTCTTAAGATGAGTAAATCTTATCTTGCAGTTCAGATAAACAGGATTTTTTGTTTGTTTGTTTAAGCACCAGCTGTATGCAAAAGGAGCATTGTTTTAAGGGCTGGAGTCAATATTAAGGTCAGACAGTGATGATAATAGGAATTAGTGCTTTAAAATTTGTGGACTGCCAACCTGGATTCTCTGCCTTGTAGAGTTCAAATCAAGACATGGGATACTTATACATATGTTTCTATATGATAAAAAAATACCTAAGAGACATCGAAATAATATGTGATATGTAATCTTGTTGGCCTGTGGAACTGTAGCCTTCCAAGCATAAGTCTTACCTTTATTGTCCCTTCCACTTGCACTTTGCTTTTTCCTATCATGGACATTTTTAGAGTTTGTGGTTTGCTACTTGATGGGTCAGAATAGTTATTAACTGCTGTCTGGCATCTGGCCTTCACACTGTATTTTTGCTTCATGAGAGCAATCCACCACAAAACATTTCTTCATTGGATTTGGAGTGTTCAGGTCATATTGGCTGTTTTCTCTTTAAAGTCACTGAATACACAGTTACCTGACAAGGTGGGTGGTTACACATCAGTTGTCTGCACTTGTCAGGTGTGGTTGGTATGTGAAATTGGCGGCTGGAGGCCAAATGCTTTAAGCTATTACCTTAGAAATCCAGAGAATTGCACCACCTGATGTCTACCTTCTTTGGGTAAGCATTGTTGTTTCTCTGAGATTTGTCAGTGAATTGTGGCAAAGAAAACCTAATTGGCAATTTTTTTCATCCTATTTAGGTGCTTCCCTACTCAAGACCAGCTCTTTTGTATCCTTCAGTACTCTGCATCCAAAATAAATTGGCTCTGAAGGCACTTAATCCATTTCCTTGGCTGGACATTCTAACACCTCATCTGAGAATAGATTTTTGGGATCCTGTATAGGAAAAACTTAACTGATAATTTCTTTGCCTTCCTTTGTATCAGAGGAAGTTTTTCCTCCCTTGATACCACTTTAAAACATAGGAGGTGCAAGAAAATGAAAGAGAAAAAAGTCCTTTGGCCCAGTGGGTTGGGATCAGGAGTGAGAAATGTCAAGTTTTTGGTTCAGAGGGTTCCAAGGCAAAGTTATTTGTGCCACTCAGTGCCACATCCTTCCACCGCTACTTTCTACTCCCCACATTTTAAAAATCACAATAGTGTTTTCAGGGCATATTCATCCAAGAATTCCAAATAAAATGATTTAATATTCTTTTGGCCTGCTTATCTTAGGATGGATGGGTGGAGTGTGAAGTGGAGAGGGTGAGAGATTTTCAGAATTTGAGACCTTTTAACTACTTATAACCCATAATGTAACATTTGTTACTGGCAATTCCAAGAAGTAATTTTTGATTATTATAGTTCCCTTGGATAGAAAAATCTGGCATTTCTGTTTTAATTTCTTTCTTGCAAACTCTTTAAATTCTGTTAGTGGCTCTGGAATTAGTGCCCTTTTCAGCTCCTAGAAATACTGATTTGGGTTTGTAAAATGTTCACTGTGGACCAAAGAGGTAATGAGAAGTGACTTTGTTTGCTTAGGTTTCATTTCTCTCTGGGAGTGGGATCTTTTTGGTATCCTTCTTTCCATGGGAGGAGATAGACAAGCTCATTCCTGTTTTCTACTCAGGTATTGCCTGCAGACAGTAATGAAAATAGCATAGGAATGAATGTGATAGAACTGGCCTCAGTGATCCACAAGAGGGGGTGGAAGGCTAGAAAAGGGCTCTGGCATGGTTCCAGAAATGAAATATCCATGGTTAATTGGTAGACAGCACACAGGATGTCTGAAGTTCTTTTTTTTCCTGTTCCTTTCTTCTCTTCTTTTTAGTCTGCTTCCCAGCACAAAGTATGACAGGAGTATATTTAATAGGAGGAATCCTGAATTGTTACCATTAAACTGACAGTCTGTATTTCTTAGGTCTTTTCCCATGTTTCCTCATTTTTCTATAAGGAAACTCTATAGGATCTTAATATATAATTACCTCAGTTTGACCTGGGAGATGTAGGTGGGAGAAAGTTGGAACACTTCTCTGAGCATCCCTACCATAATGTTTGACCTTTAAGTGTGTTTTAAAGAGGCAAGAAGTGCTCATGAAGATGCAGCCTTGCTGAAAATCCACCTGGCCACACTTGTACATTTTACACCTAATGCAATATGACATTTGCTTTTGGATTTAATCCTTGAGGTTTTTTGTTTGTTTGTTTGTTTGTTTTTTTGGTCTTGTGATTGTCAAACTTATTTATGGATTGTTGATGGGGTTTTCCTTCCAAAAATCAGTCCAAGTGCCAGGGTTTTCCCTCTGGGCAGGTTAAAATCAGGCTACCTGGAACCAGAGATCTACACAGAGGCAAGTATACAGATTCTATCCTAATGCCAAATGCCTGATAGCAAATAAAAGATTCTCCCATTGTAAAGCTGGAAAACTTGCATCATAGAGATTCTGTTGATAAATATTTTAAGATTTGTAACTTTTTTTTTTTTTTCCTGCCCATACAGGAGGCAGACAGCGGGGAGGAGGAATGCCGGTCCCAGCCCAGAAGGTGAGTATACTCATTACATTTTCTAGTATAATGAAGAATGAGTTTCTATAGAAACCATTTTTCTCCCCTTTCCACTGCCTTTCTAGTTCTCCTTTAGTCTTGATAGCTTAGGTTAACTTGGCTTTACAAAAGAGGAATATCCATAATCACTGCTTCAATGGACTTGGTAAAATGGAATTCTTTAAAAAGGCTGATAATTAAGGCCAGCAAGGAAAAAAAGCAGATATTTCTGAATCAGGTGTATACACATTGGGAGCAAGCCACAAACAACCAGGGAAAAGTTTGCCTCTTTGCCAGCTCTGAGCCTAAAGGCAGTTTGTTAGGTTCTGAGGTATAATTAAATTTCTTTTTTTTTTTTTTATTTTTTTTAAATTTTATTTGCATAACATATGTGTGGGTAATTCTTCAACAATAACCCTTACATAGCTTTCCTTTACAAATTTTTCCCCCAACTCCCCACCCCTCCCCTAGATGGCAGGATATCCACTACATGTTAATTATGTTAAAATATTGGCAAATCGAATATATGTATACATATTTCCAAACTTGTCATTGTTGTGCAAGAAAAATCTTGTCTACACAAACGATATATCAGATAAAGGAAACACAATGTAAGCAAACATCAATCAAGGAGTATGAGAATGTTATGTTGTGGTCCACATTTCACATCCCTCTCTCTGGGTGTATATGGCTTTCTTCAGTGAACAATTGGAGGTGGTTTGAAACATTTCATTGTTGAAGAGAGCCATGTCCATCAGAATTGATCGTCATATAGTACTGTTGTTGCCGTGTACAATGATCTCCTGGTTCTGCTCATTTCACTCAGCATCAGTTCATGTAAGTCTCTCCAGGCCTCTCTGAAATCATCTTGCTGGTCATTTCTTACAGAACAATAACATTCCATAATATTCATGCTATAATTAAATTTCTCTCAATCTCAGAAATCCCAGGGAAGTTTGCATTTAGAGCCCTTTGGATAGGGCTTTTGCTTAAAGTAACTGGTACCTATTAATAATTGTTACAAATGTGACATCGTTATTAGTCCTCAGTATCTTTATTAATTTTAGAGAGAACTAAGAACAGTCAGGAAAACCTAGAATACAGTTTGTTTCTATAGGAAAACTAGTCTGGAGGGGGGAAGAGGGAGAGAGTCACTGAAAAAGCCTTGGATAATTAAAAAAAAAAAGAAAAGAAAAGAAAAGAAAATCCTTTGTTATTTCTGTGGGAAAGTATCTTCTAGATCAGTGGTAGAGGCTGTGGAATGAGCCCGGGAGTATATGATCATCCCCTTTGGAAGCTGGGATGATGGCTCACATCCAAGAGTGTGCTCAGGAGAGCAGATTGTTAAATATTTAGTGTGAGCATTTACAACTTGAAAAGCAGCAAATGATACCATCAGAGCTCGATTTATTGTTCACTCTACTCTTCCTTCTTCCCCCAACTAATTGTGGGTGTGGCCTGCCCCATGCAACTCCCACTCTTTTCAGTCCCTTTACTTTTTCCTGTCCTACAGCTGATTTCCTCTGTGGCTGCCCCAGTCACAGCCCCTGGGGAGTTTATAATGAAGCTCCTCTTACTCCGGTGTCCCCACGGCCTTATCAGGCCTTATTAGGTCTCTGCATTCTAGGGTGGAGGCCAGTAAGGAAATACCCTCCTCCCCTCACTTTTCCATTTTCTTGGAGAGAGAATAGCACAGGATTAGCAGGCTTGGGTGTTTGCTAATGTATTATCTTCTCCCCCTGGATCCATCCCTCTCGGGAACTTTGTTTTTTCTTTTGGAGGTATGCCACCTTTCTTCCAAACACTCAAGTATGCAAGCTAGGCCTTCCTTAACTTTCATTCTCCTTTATCTGACAAAGCCCAAATACGCCATTTCCACCTCCACAGCGTCTCTCCCATCCAACCCCTTCTCTTCTCACGTGGCCATCCTCCCAGTGTATGCCCACCTGGACTATTGCAAGAGCCTCTTCATGGGCTGCTTCTCTCAGATTTCTTCCCCATTCCAGTCTATCCACTCAGTTGCCAGAGTGATTTTTACCCAGCTTAGACTGTCAATCCCCTCCAGTAGCAACCATTTATTTGACTATGGGATCAAATATTATTTTACATTTATCTCATCTTTTTTAAATGTCCATTTTTTGCTGTGGTTGTAGACTATCAAAAACTTGTGAAAACCACTACTCTGCAAGCCTTTTGGGCCTCTCCTTCACTTCCCCAGGGCAGACTGACTTGTCACTTAGCTTGGTGTCTTTGGGCAGCTCTTACATACTGGTTAATGTATCTCTTCCCAAATGGGCAGTTTGTCCTTTGGACTTAAGGAATCTGATTAGTGCATCTGTATCCCTGAGGTATAGCCCCCCAAGCTTTAAAAATACATTGATTTTTTTTTCCTCAAGGTTTTTCCCTTTTGTTATGATTTTTCTCTCCCAGTGATCCATAAGGAAATATGTAAAAACAAACAAAAATATATTTGTAACTTAGGAAAATAAAAATTTTTAAATTACATTGAATTTTCACCCCCATATGAGTAGCATGTTTTCATAAAAATGCTAATCAGTTATAAGATTTTTTTAAAAAGCAATAGGAGAATATAGGGAGATGTAATGACATCTCTGGTTATCTCCTTATTGTCTAAGATGACTCTTCCCTCCTTTGAGACCTACCCACTCATCTTACCACGCTGATTAGGGAACTCATTTGATGAGAAAATCCCCTGATTGAGTCCCATTGTACTTCCAGTCTGGCTGGTTTAAGTGAAGGCAAAGAAATTTCTTCATTGCCAGCTAGATACCTTTTAAATCCATATAGTGTGCTAGACATTAATTCTGTGGCTTTGACTGCTTCAAAGACTGAATGCTAGCTTTCTCCAGGGCTTATGCAGGGTCTTAGTAAACCAAAATTGAAGTAACATCTTTGACTAAGCATGTTGGACTCATCTTACCAGCCTTCAGATGTAATTAGTTGTAGGGATTTCAGTGGCAAGCAGTGAATGTATCATTACATAAGGAAGTCATTTTTATGTAATAAATAAGACATTACATTAACAGTCTCTTAATCTTAATAAAGTGACACTTATTTCAATAAGTCTTAAATTGAGAGGGACTTTCTAAGGAAAAGTAGTTACTACCTTCATGTGTTCCTTTCATGCAGACTGACCTCTTTCTTTGTGCTGTTCAAACTCTGGCAGTTTTCTCAGAGAATAGAAATCAAATAGGACCAAGTGACTGGATTTCTTTTTTTCTTTTTTTTTTAACTTATTTTATTTTTTATTTATATTTAATTTTATTTTATTAAAGCTTTTTATTTGCAAAACATATGTATGGGTAATTCTTTACAAAGTATTTTAACATAATTAACATGTAGTGGATTTCCTGCCATCTAGGGGAGGGGTGGGGACTAGGGGGGAAAATTTGTAATGGAAAGCTTTGTAAAGATCAATGCTGGGGAACTACCCATACATATGTTATACAAATAAAAAGCTTTAATAAAAAAAAATACTTGACAAATCAAATATATGTATACATATTTCCACACTTATAATTGTTGTGCAAGAAAAATTGTATCTACAAGAAAAAAAAATCAGAGAAAGGAAACACAATGCAAGCAAACATCGATAGAGAGCATGAAAATGTTATGTTGTGGTCCACATTTCACATCCCTCTCTCTGGGTGTATATGGCTTTCTTCACTGAACAATTAGAGCTGGTTTGAAACATTTCATTGTTGAAGAGAGCCATGTCCATCAGAATTGATCATCATATAGTCTTGTTGTTGCTGTGTATAATGATCTCCTGGTTCTGCTCATTTCACTCAGCATCAGTTCATGCAAGTCTCGCCAGGCCTCTCTGAAATTGTCCTGCTGGTCATTTCTTACAGAGCAATAATATTCCATAACATTCATATACCATAATTTATTCAGCCACTCTCCAATTGATGGGTATCCATTCAGTTTCCAGTTTCTACCCACTACAAAAAGGGCTGCCACAAACATTCTTGCACATGTGGGGCCCTTTCCTTCCTTTAAGACAAGTGACTGAATTTCAAAGCAAGTGATAGAAAATAACTTGCTTTGGTGAATTAGATAAATGGCTGAAAACCCTATTATTCATTTACATCTTTCCAGCTTTCCAGCTAATATCCCATATCCTAGCCTGGGCTGAGATAAGATAGGTAGAGATAGAGATAAGAATCTATATCTGGCTATTTTGATGTTAATCTATCTAACTCAAAGACAGTAACCAACTTTTATTTTTTTTAATTAAAAGGTGAATTATAGCAGTAGACAAAAGCACTGAATTTAGATGGCAAACATTTTAATCATAACAATTTTCTCCATAAAGTATATCCTAACTTCAGTTTGAGGATTGGATTGAGTGTTAGGAAAAGTAAACTTTTAAAGTTCTTCTTTATGTTCAGTTGTTTATTAGATAACAGAATCATAAAGAGACTTTGGATCTTTTGTTTCACCTTCCCATTTTAGGCAGAATGTCTAAGCCTATCTAAAATATTGTATAGGGAAGCAGCATCTTAATAAGCAGAGACTGCATAACCTTTTCTTTCATCTTTGTTATGAAGGGTTTTGGTTTTTGTTTGGGAAATGATAACTCACATTTATATATATCACCTTAAGGGTTGTTTTTTTAAAAAAAATTTTCAGATCTGAATTCGCTCTCGCCATTCCTGCCTCCCCAAATTTAGATAGCAAGAAAAACAAAGCCCTAATTACAAACATGTTTAGTCAAGCAGTTACTGCATTGGCCATATTAAAAAATATGTATCACTGACTAATCTGACTTCATCTGTGAGGAGGTAGGTAGCTGCATGTTTCATCCTAAGTTGTTTGGAACTGTAGTTGGTCATTGTGTTGATCAGAGTTTTATCAATTCATATAAGTCTTCCCAGGTTTTTCTGAAATCATCCCTCTTCATCATTTGTTACAATACATCATCACTTTCATACGCCACAGCTTGGTGAGCCATTCCCCACTTGATAGGCAGCCCCTTAGTTTATAATTCTTTACCATCACAATAAGCTCCTATACATATTTTTGTACATATGGGCTCTGACCTGCAAGTTTTCTGGGTGCTTTCCTATAATTCTATGAGGTAAGTCATGTAAGTATTGTTTTCCCTATTTTACAGATGAAGATAATGAAGTTGAGGGACAATATGTGGCTTGTCCATTGTCCCACAGCTGACAGAACCAAGAATCTGGACATCAGGGTAGAATGTCACTCTAGAGTCCCACTGCTATTGTTTTAAAATCTAGTAGTTCTTTTTTACACCCAGTTGACTTCTCTGCTGTTTTTATTTAAACCTTCTTGTTTGGTCTTTCATGGTCATAGAATAACTGCTCTCTTTTTGTAAAGTCTGTGTATTGGAGGACACTGTTCAGCCCTTTTCTTCTGACAGGGCTCTTTTAGCTTTTCTTAATTGAATATATTTTTCATCCATTAAAGTTGTGGGGTTTTCCAGACCTATCCAGTCTTCCTTTTTAAAAACATACTGACATAAGTGACCCACATGTGCAAGAATGTTTGTGGCAGCCCTTTTTGTAGTGGCTAGAAACTGAATGGATGCCCATCAATTGGAGAATGGCTGAATAAATTATGGTATATGAATGTTATGGAATATTATTGCTCTGTAAGAAATGACCAGCAGGACGATTTCAGAGAGGCCTGGAGAGACTTGCATGAACTGATGCTGAGTGAAACGAGCAGAACCAGGAGATCATTATACACAGCAACAACAATACTATATGACGATCAATTCTGATGGACATAGCTCTCTTCAACAATGAAATGTTTCAAACCAATTCCAATTGTTCAGTGATGGAAGAGAGCCATCTACACCCAGGGAGAGGCCTGTGGGATCTGAGTGTGGGCCGCAACATAGCATTTTAACACTTTCTGTTGTTACTTGCATTTTTTTCCTTCTTAGGTTTTTTTTCTCTTTCTAGATCCGATTTTTCTTGTGCTGCAAGATAACTGTATAGATATTTATGCATATGTTGGATTTATCATATATTTTAACATATTTAACATGTATTAGACTACTTGCCATCTAAGGGAGGGGTGGGGGAAGGAGGAAAAAATTTGGAACAGAAAGTTTTGCAAAGGCCATTGTTGAAAAATTAATCATATGTTCTACAAATAAAAAGCTTTAGTAAATAAATAAGCCCCCTCCCCCCCAAGAAAACAACATATTGACAAGCCTGGCCATGGTACTCTGAATAGGGAGAATAAATGCAGATTACTGCTGTCACTAAGACAAAGTCACTGTGAAGTGACAGCCCTGGAGACATGATGAAAGAGGGGTTGGCAGCCGAATGCCCACCTGAGTCATCAGTGGCTTGAGAAGAAAAGCTGACCGGAAGCCCTGTTGTGGCCGGTTCCACTTTAGTCATCCATAAGGTCTCAGCCGCTCTATGAGGGGCTGTGAGACCGAGAGAAGCAGCATCTAAGTGCACAGTGCAGCCTTGCCGTGATTGCCCCCAGAATGCTTCTCCACAGCCAGCAGAAGGGCCAGAAGCCCTGCCCCCCAACATTTAATTGAACAAACCCTTCCACCCAATCAAATAAACATTGATTCATTATTGGCCATGTGCAAGGCCCAGCATTGATGCTCAGAACCTTGGAACCCTCCAGAGGACCAAAGGTAGCAGTGCATGGAAACAGGAGCATGGGAACAAGACAGGTGGGTCCTGAGCAAGGCGGGATGGGCCAGATATCGCTTCTCAACCTGACTGCCCACAACTACAGGCTTTCAACCTGAAGGTTGAAAAAGGCAGGCCAGATTTATTGGCCCTGTCCAGAGTAGCTGAGCTGCAGTCTCTTCTGGGACCTTCCAGATGTAACCACTAGGGGGCGCACAGAATGATCCTCCCTCCCCAGCTCAGCACCAGGAGGTGCTTTTGGATTTTGCTTCCAGGTACCTCTTTGACAAAGTTCCCCCCCCATCCCCCGTTTTTAGGCTATTGTTGCTACTTCCAGGGCAGAGAATTATTCTTTGTCTCTGAATTGTGCATTCCCAAATCCCTTTTTTCTTTTTCATATTTTTGATGTAGAGTGATTCCGCTTCTTCCCATGGTTTTTCATTAGGACATAAATACATAACTCTCCAGTCTGGTTCGAAAGGATAATCCAAATAGTGTAGAAGCTGTCAGGAAACATGGTGTCTTTTTTTAGAGTCTTAAGTAATTTGCTTCTTTTTTAAGATGCGGCTCTTAGGGGCATCCCCACACTCCTTGGCTTTACAAAATTACCTCCTGGAAAAGCTCTTTCCTTTTCTGTGCAAACTAAAAGGCTGATCAAGCCTCAAATGCCAGGCACTGCTTGGCTATATGACTTATGAATGGTGATCACCCCTATAAATACCTTCCCTGGAAATGAGAAACTGCCATTGTGGTCCTTTTTTTGTCCTTAATTCCTTTTCCAGAACCAGACTTGATGGATGTTAAGCAAAAATCTCACATTCCTGAATGAAAAATACCCTTAGCAAAAGTGGAAATGTAGTCCTTCCTCTTTGCTCAGCATGTTTTTGTTACTATTTCCCATAATTCAGTTGTATACTTATTGGAGAAATGGAAGTGGTTAGGACAGATCACCCCTCCTGCTTGCAGTAGTATTGATTTTTTTGAGATTCAAAAACTCCAGTGGATCTCATGGACACAGGTATTCCTATCACAGATGTAGACTGCAACTGCTCTCTACCTGCCAATTTATGGGACTCTTTTTGTTTTTGTCCTATCGTCTTTAAATACTTTTAGATTTGATTCTGGGAATGAGAGAATCACTGGAGTTTACTGAGTAGAAGGATGCTGTTGCTAGACAGTGCTTTAGGAAAATCTGCATCTTGACATCTACTTAAATATTGTATTCTCTACAATTGTATTGGGAGAAATATTGTCTATAACCAAATGTCATTTATAACACTTTTCCTACTCCTTTCTAATATCCTCATGAAGAATGCCCTTGAAACACATTCAAATAATTCACCTAAGAATTTTAGAAAGATGAGCTAAATTATACATTTGGATGACTATAGTTATTGATGTTTGCTTAATTGTGTAAATTGAGAATAATAATAAAGTCTCAGATTTTTTTCTGTATAACTGTCTTCCGTTCTTCTCTTGGTCATCAATGCCTTTGGAATTATATGAATCCAATTATAAAATATTTAGCAGAAATAAAGGCAGAGCTAAATAATTGGAGAAACATTAATTACTCATGAGTTGGTGAAGCCAATATAATAAAAGTGATAGTACAGTTTTAATTTACTTATATTCAGTGCTGCACTAACCTCCAAAAGGAATATTTTGTAGAGCTAGAAAACATAGTAATAAAATTTATCTGAAACAACAGAAGATCAAGAAGTTCAAGAATCTCAAGGGTAATAATGAAAAGAAGGGGGGTGGCTAGGTGGCGCAGTGGATAGAGCACCAGTCCTGAAGTCAGGAGGACCTGAGTTCAAATCTGGTCTCAGACACTTAACATTCCCTAGCTGTGTGACCCTGGGCAAGTCACTTAACCCCAATTGCCTCAGCAAAAAGCAAAAAAAAAAAATAATAATAATGAAAAGAAGGGAGAAGGGGGCCTGTCAATACTACCATCTCAAACTGTACTATGAAAGCAATTAAAACATTAAAATTTGGTATTGGTTTAAAAAGAGAGTTCCATTAGTGAAACATTATTTTTCATACAACACACGGTAGCATAGTATATGATAAATCCAAAGACACAATTATGGGGGAAGAACGCACCATTGGACAAAAATTGCTGATATAACTAGACAACAGTCTTTCAGAAACTAGGTTAGACTAACATCCCACAACCTTACCAGGATAAGCTCGAGATAGATGTCTGACCTCTAGATATAAAAGGTTACATCTTTAAAAAATAAAGAAGCAAGGAATGGATTACTTTTCAAATGTATGGATAGGATAAGAATTCATGATTAAACAAGAGATAGAGAGGATCACATAAGATAAAATGGACAATTTTGATAACAAAATTAAAACTTTTTGCACAAACAAATGCAATGTAGCTAAAATTAGAATGGAAGTAGATAACCAGGAAAAAATCTTTGGTATCAAGTTTCACTGATAAGTCTCATACCTAAGATTTATAAGAGATTGATTCAAATTTATAAGACTAAAAGAAATTTTCCAACAGATGAATGGTTGAAGTATACAGACAAGTTTTCAAAGGAAGAAATCCAAGCTATCAATAACCATATGAAAAAAATATTCCAAATCACTAATAATTAGGGGAATGCAAATTAAAGCTATTTTGAGGTTCTATCTTATATCCAGTAGATTAACAAAGATGGCAAAAGGGGAAAATGATAAATGTAGGAGGATTTGTATACTAATACACTGCTGGTGGAGCTATGAATTGCTCCAGGGATAGCAGAAAACAACCTATGAATATAAATAGGTAACCAAAAATTAAAAACTAAGTGGGACAGTTCTCCTATCAGGAAATAGCTAAATAAATTGCAGTATTACAAGGTAATGGAATATTGTGCAATAGGAAATAAAACATGGGTTGGGTAGCTTTAGAAAAAACTGAGGTGGCCTTTCAACTGATGCAGATCAAAGTGAACACATCTAGCTGAACACTTTATACAGTGATAAAAATGCCATTCTCCTCTTCTCAGAGAAGGAATGACTTTAAAATGTAGTAAGAAACATGCAGTTTCTGATACAGCCAAATTTGTTGTGCTGGACTGTGCTTGATTTCTCAAATGTTAAAATAATTAGCTAAATGTGTGTGTAGAGGAGGAGGGAGATTAATGTCTCAGTGTCTTTGAAAGCGTAGCCTCCTATATTCACTTTTTATTTGGGTATACTAGGTTTTATTTAGCTATTATTAACTTTATTTGTCTTTTCTCAGTGCCACTTCCATTTCTTCGCTAAGCACATCTGGAAATATAATGTTAAGAGTCCTTGAGGAAAGTTTCCATCATCTTTAATGGTAAAAAAATAATTTGTCATAAAAAAGCTTTTTGAATACATTTTTCAACATTTATCAATTTAGGCCTACTTCCCTTTTCATGTTTATATTGCCCTTGGGATATCTATCTTAATTGGGTTTCTTCCCAAACTTTCCTTGAAGAGTTTTTTCTTTCTGATGCTTCTCTTTGTTTTATGAGGTGATATTGCTCATAACCTTCCAATATCCTTCTCCATTAGAGCTTATAAATGAGTTTGTATTGAAAACCAGTGTTGCCTTTGGCTGCCATATTTTTCTTTTCAGCAAGTTTAGTCAACTGCTTGCTGACTGAGGTGCTTTTTTTAAGGCATTTTGGCAAGCTGTTTACATTGGTTTAACTTCAATGTAGAATTTTTCATTATTGCTATTATCTATGACCTTTCCTTCATCCATCTCCTAGTTATTTAATATCAGTAGCTTGTTTCAATATGTCACATGAAAGTTATGTTAATTGCATTTAATTATCTTTTTTTTTTGTTATCCATCTCCATATGGTAGCTAAAGAACAAATCAGTTCTTTAAAAAGGTTTTATAAAAGCTTGTAAATCAGAACTGTTTTAATATAGAATCTCTGGATTTTTTTTCTAGCTTCTCTTTTGGTGCTCTGTTACTTGTGTATATAGGTAGTAGAAGCTTGCAGGAATTATTTGAATGCATCTTTTTTCTTCATAAATCTAAAGCATTTTTGAAAGGGAATAATGATTTCTGAAAGATTCCCAGCATAATTAGAAAAAAGTATTACCAGATTACTGATCTCTTTACTTCACCGTCAGCATTGATAACTGAGTCTCTTAAAAATGATGCATAAACCATCTGTAGGGAAATAAATAAAATCAAATTAAATAGCATTTTCTAAAATTGACAAGTTGATTACAATTATTTTTAGTGAAGATAGTTAGGAAGGTTTCATTTGAAATATTTGTTGCCCTGCTGTCAGATACCAAGTGTACAAGAGAACTAGAGAATAAGTATTTTCTACTTTAAAAATTTATCTGAGAGGGGCAGCTAAGTGGTGCAGTGGATAGAGCACCAGCCCTGAAGTCAGGAGGACCTGAGTTCAAATCTGGTCTCAGACACTTAACATTCCCTAGCTGTGTGACCCTGGGCAAGTCACTTAACCTCAATTGCCTCAGCAAAAAGCAAAAAAAAAAAAAAATTTATCTGAGAACAGCTATCCTTTACCACATAATAGTTTTTTTTTAAATGAGCCTTTTAGTTGTAGACTTATGCAAATCTTTCTCTCTGCTATAACTGTAGATTGAATCAGATTATTAATAGAGCCTCACTGGAACATAATTTTTATGGATAATTCTGTGCTACACTGTTAGCTTCCCAGGGTTAGGTCCCACATCTACATAGTTGGCATTTTCCTCTATATAATTTAGTAACAGTAGGAAGCATCAGAACATATAGAATCATGTTTAAAAAAAAAAAGTAGGTTTCAGCATCAGATAATTTGAGTTTTGTGCTTGTTCTCCCTGTGACTAGCTTTGGGACCTTAGACAAGTTCCTTAACTGTGATGGGCTTCTGTTTCTTTGGTTATTAATGAGGATGCTAATACTAATTCCACTTCCCTTATTGGATATCAAAGAGTTTTAGATTGAAAGAGACCAGCAGCCATCTGTTGGAACCAGTACTTGAACAGTACACACAGTAAATGGCTATTTAGCTGCAGAGGGAAGACCTTTATTTAAAGGAAACTGCTTCCAGATATCCTTGCACCTCACTCCTGTAACTTATTCTTCATCCTCCATGATCTTTGCTTCTTCTATTCCTTAATATTCTTCCAGGCTATCATCCCTATTCTGGCTTTACTTTCCTTCCTTCCCAATTGTGATCTTATAATTAGCCTGCTTATTTATAATTATATTGACATTCATGCTAGGACCTTTTGTCCCTTTGTTCTGTTACCTGTTATGCCTTACTAAGCCCCAACACTTATTTATTCCTGCCATCTGCCTTTTCTGCTCACTTTTAACTGCTTCTGAATGGTGCCAGACTACAAAAATATAGCATCTAATCTCAACTGGACCCCATGGTAGCAAGATAATTCTCCTGTTCCTTTCCTAATTGATTCTTTATCCTATTTCCCATCCAGGTTGTTCTCAGTTTCTTTTGTTCTTGAATTTTCTGAATCAGGCATTGGACATTCATTCCTCCTTTTGTTTTTATGATGCTGGGGTCTCTGGTTCTTACTTTTCTACTTGTGTGGTGACTCCTTAGTTTTTACATCCTGTACCCTATAAGTGGGTCCATTTCAGACTTCCATATCCAGAACTGTCTTTTTTTCATTCCAAACTTTACTGTTAGATCAATTCTCATGAGTTCAATGATCATCTCTACACAAATTGTTCTCAGTTCTGATTACCCAGCCCTGCTTTTCTCTTGAATGTTAGCCCTGCATCACCAACTATCTCTTGGACATTTTAAACTGGATATTACCTAAGTATCTCAACCACAAGTACAACTACAATCCTTTTCTCTCCAATGTCTATCCCTTTCTCACTTTGCTATTTCTGGTCAAGATACAAACCATGCCTTCAGTCACTGGGGTTTATCATTCCTTCTCCCTCCACTCTCATGCAGTTAGTCACCAAGTCTAGTAAATTCTCCCCCATCTCCTACACACACACACACACACACACACACACACAAACACACACTATCTCTTGAATCTGGCCCCTTCTCACATGGTCCCACAATAATCCAGGGCCCCACCATTTCTCACAAGGACGTCATAGTAGCCTCCCATGTGGTTATCTTTTCTCTGATCTAACTTCCACAAGTGATCTTCCTAAATTACAGATCTGAGCCAGTCACTCTTCTACTCAAGAAATCCAGTGGCTCCCTGTTCCTTGTAGGATCAAATATAAATAAATCCCTTTATAACCTGACCTGGCCCATCTTTCAAACTTTATTATGCTTTCCTCCATTTTATATACTCTCTAGTCCAGGCAACTTGCCTTTTTCATCTTCTTCACATGTGACTTCCATTTCTTAACTCTGTACCTGGAATACCCTCCTTCATCTATTCTAAGCAGCAGCTCATGGAATCCTTTATTTACCATGAAACGTGATTCCCTATGCCCAGTTTGCAATGCACTACTGCCCCAATTCAAGTCCTCAAAATTATTTTGAATGTGTGTTGTATATGCTTGGTTATTTACATTTTGTCTCCCCAATAAAAGGTAGGCTCCTTGAAGGTAGGGACCATGTCACAGGGCCTGCCACAGAGTAGTCACCTGATAAATACTGCTTGGTTGTTTGTTAGCTTGATTCATTAATCAAATGCTTCACTACAAATCTAGGTGAGCCGTGCATGCCAATTTAGTAGCCTTATCAAAGAAAGACAATGAGATTAGTCCAGCATGACATGTTTGAGGTTGAATGAAGTTTCTTTATGACCATCACTTTATTTTCTTTCTCCACCCTCCAACTTAATATATAATTATTGTGTATGTGTGTGTGCAGGGGATGGGGGAAAATTCACTAGACTTGGTGACTAATTGCATGAGAGTGGAAGAAGAGGGATTACTAGTGTGTGTAATATATATGTGTATATATATATATATATATATATATATAATGTTTTCTTCAGTTACATGTAAAGATAGGTTCCAGCATTCACTTTCAGAAGATTTTAAGTTTCAAATTTTCTCCCTCCCCTCTTCCCTCCCCAAGACAGCAAGAAATCTGATATAGGTTATACGCATAAAATCATATTAATCATATTTCCACATTTGTCATGTTGCATTGCTTCATTTTCTAGTTAATCCAGGACATTTCTGCTATATTCCATTCTAGAATCTTGCCAGGATTCACAACCAAACTCACTAGCCTCTACCAGTTCCAGGTTTTCTTCTTTAGTGGTCAGAAAGCGTAAAGAAGTACTTTCAGAATTGTTAAACATGAGGCAAAAGTACAGTTGTAACTGGGGGATCATCATGCCTACTCTGATGTTTCATGGCATGGCACAGACTTTCTTAAAATCTGTGCTAGCAAAGCCCAACTTCTGGTAATACCTACCAAGCTTGGTGGCCTCAATTATAAGGCGATAGACTGTATATCTCCCTAGAAAAGTTCAGAGTTTATCTCCAGAGTATGACTTTTTATTCTTTTCACAATTATACAGACTATAATCACTACAACATGGAGAAATCACAAATCCTTGAGGAATTATTACTCCCCTGAATTTGCCCTTTTTTTGGTTTTGCAGCCTTGGAACTTCTCTGTATTTACACAGTGAATTTGATTGCCCCCAGTACCTCCCTTCTTGTTTTCAGAGACCTAATAACTCTTTTTTAAAGTTAGAAAATAAATTCATGGTTTAATGAGCAACTAGAAATGCATAGCAGTTACTGTGGACAGCCAGGAAGAAGAAAGGGTTTATCAGGTTCAAATCAAGTTTCTTTTTTTAGTATAGAGCTGGTATCAATTTAGATCTGGAAGTTTCCCATTCTGGGTGAGCAGGTCACATCTGGCTCAGTTTGCTTTCTTATCAGTGGCCACTGCCATTTCATGGTGATTAAGAAAGTCATATCTAAAAGGCAAGGATGACCTTGGTTCTTTCATTTAGTAAATTCTTACTGAGCATCTGCAAAGTGTAAGCTATTCCATGAGGTACAGAATCAGTCATTTTTATAACTAAACCTGAAGTATTTTACCCTTTACAATCTCTTTAGATAAGAGGCTGGACTTCAGGAATCAATTGGTAGGGACAAAATCTAATCCAACTTTGGTGGACTCATCTCAGGATTAAGTAGAATTACTTTATGCTTTCTAAATATCTCCTTTTAAGCAGCCTTGAGGATGCTGAGTTAATATTGCTGAGTTAAATTGAGCAATACTGCTCAATAGCAAATGAATTATATTGGTAAGTATTGTTCCCAGACTACATTGGGTGGTTAATTATTAACTGGGAATTTCCTCCAAGCTGAGCAGTAGTATGAATAGTGAGGAGAGAGGAGGTGTTGCTTAGTACCTAACACAGTCCAAACTGGCTGTTGGGATGAAATATTAATATAACGATTTAGGAACTTTTGAAAAGGTGTAACTGTTGATGATCTGTTTTTTTGCTTGTAAACAACATCAACATTTTAGCAGAAAACTGTTTGTTAATTTTGTTAATTTTCATGTGTAAATGTTCACCTTTTGGGCCATATGAACAAAAGAGTTCTTCCAAAACTAGGTTTATGAAGCAGATTTCTGCATATGACCTACAAGTAAATCCTATGAGGGTCTCAGATACTTTATCAGGAGTCCTCAAAAAAGCTGTTTTTAGGTGACTCACAAAGCAAGTTGATATTATAATTGGGGCAGTTAAAACTTCTGAGCAAGTAACTTTTAAAAATGGGAAGAATACCACATTCTTTGGCATGCAGTTGGAATCAATTATTATCACCTTAGGTGAATGACTTAGCAATAATCAAAGTGCTTCTAAGTGCTTCTCATAATGTTAAGGAAATATAACTTTGGGCCTCTCATTAAAAGGGTGGTGGTCTGTATTTCTAAAACATAAAACATCTGTTCTGGCATCCCCTGGGACAGGAACAGATGTTGGCTTCAGCTTTATAGACTGTGTGGAAGTAAGTACAGGAAAGGAGTGCAAGGGAGGATTGAAAATAACTTCAAATATTAAAAACTGAAATATTTTATTTATGTATGATGTTGATTTAAGCTGAAGACTTGATATGTGGCTTAAATGAAGAAATGTTGGGGAAGGGGAAAAGTATAGATTATTGCCCACAGGATATATGTAATAGAGTGACATTGAACTGGAGTGCCAACTTTCGCTATGTGAAGCTTTTTAGGTGATTTTTTTTCATAGTGTTTTTTTAAAATGTTAAATGATACCAAGTAAAACACAAATCTCTGCCCAATTGGGAATCCCAACTTCTTCATTTGGAGGGGTGGGGGAAAGGGATGTACACAGTTAAATTTGACTTACCAGAGAATTCTTCAATTTTAGTTTGAAGAATCCTCATATAATGTTTTTAAAATGCTATTATAAATCTATTATCTTTCTCTCAACTTCTCAATCTTTTTCCTCTTAAACAGATTTCTATGTCATCCTGGATCTGCCCATCCCCAGATTTCTTGTTTCATATCTCAAAAGTTGTTTTGTCTCAACAAATTCAGCCTATATTGCTCTCTGCTCTGAGGCAAGAATGGCTCTACAGGGTCTTTTCAAATTCATATAGCCAGTAACTGACCAAGTTATTTGGTTTAAAAAATAAAAAAGTAACCTCTGTCCTGGTTTGTCTCCTTCCCCCTTCCCCATTTCACTGGATTGCTTATCCCTGGGCCTGAGGGGATGATTAAGAGAAAGAGAGATTGGCAGAGTGGTTTTCCATAACCTTGACCCACACCAGAGAGTGAACTGCCCCTGTCCTGTCATAAGGGTCTTGTTAAACTTTAGCAGGAGACGAGCCGCAATTGGAGAAAAGGGAATTAAATCTTTACGCTGTGGTATCTGGGGTTGGATTCCTCTTGTCCATCCTCTGATCTTGAATTCATTCATCCTAGCTGCCATGAGTGACAGGAGCAAATGATGGGTGACTTGAAAATACATGGGGAAATGTAGAAGCCATGGGCAGCATTGTCCTAAAGGCAACATGTCCAGAGAGGAAAGCAAGAGGCCAGTGCTGGGAGAACTGATGAATCCGAAATCGAAAAACTAAAGGTGTTGAAGAGGGGTCAGCTGGTTGAGGCTGCCAGTTACTGTGGATTCTACTGGTGAGCTTGAGGGGAAGATTGATTGCCTTATTGTCTTCCTTACTTTCTCTGGTTTCTAGTTGACAGTTATGAAATATGATCATGTCACATTAAATATCTCATTCCTGTGAATGCAGAGAGGAAAGCCTGAACAGGGCAAGGACATATAAACTAATTACATGAGTTAATATATTTTAACATTTAAATAGTACTCCATTTCATCCCCTCTGCTGATTTCAGACTTGACCAGTCAATGTGTCTTTCTTAAATAACATCAAATAGAAATGGCCTCTGGTTACAAATTAAATTGAATGATATATAACCAAAATGCTTAAAGCACTTTTTCATAGGATGGACTTGTAATGCAGGGTGCAGTCCAGGTGTTTAATAGTGATCATCTGGTCACTCTTTCATGGAGTAGCCTTCTAGGAAAGCTGTCCAATTGGTGTCATAGAGAAATTGACAAGCACTAGTCTAGTGACTCAAGTAGAATGCCACTTAGTAGAAAGATCAGATAATTAATAAGATAATTTTTGTATGCATAAGCAAGATGACATTCCAGCTAGATAGTCCAAGAACCTCAGGTGAAAGACTCCAAAGGAGCATAAGCGACTTATATATATGGTAGGGTCAGATTTTCATCAGTTGTGAACATGACAACATTCTGATGGAGTAAGTAAACAATTGTTCTTAGTAGAAACACTTTATAGAATTTAGACTCCTCAGGGAGTCATTTATTTAACCTGGGTTTAAATGTCTACTGTCCAAAATGAATTCTTTTGCAAATCTGTTCTATTTCTTGATGTTATCATTGGATAAAGGAATTTTCTTTGTACAAATATCTGCATATAATTTTTGTAACTTAAGACTCCAGGAAGCATGTTTCATATTCTACATGAGCTAAAAGCAGAATAATGATCTCCATGTAACTTCAAATATGCATTTTACAGTTATTCAAGGAAAAGACAGATTTAATAGCAGAAATTTATCATTTATGAAAGAGTGCTTGGTGCTATTAGTAAGAATAGTTAAATAACAATCACCAAACTTGAATTTAATTTTCTGCTCACTATCATGTCACTTTCAGGAACTTCTTTAATGTGACTCATTTCACTTATCTATAAGTTATGAAAAGCAAAAAAAAAAGTGACAGCATCAAACAGCAAGTCTGAATTAATGATTGGAAAGTATTGTGATAACCTTGATCAGTATAAGAGAACAGCCCCACTGGTGCCACTGATGCCTGCCACAGTTGGAGCCCTTGCTGGGGCGTGCCCTCTCCAACCCCCCAAATCACTCCCCCTCAGGGGAGGTGAACTTGAATAATGCAAATTCACATAAAGTGAGAAATTCATTTTTTAGTGCTTTTGTTTGTTTGTTATTGGTTTTTTTGTGAGGCATTCAGGATTAAATGACTTGTCCAAGATTACACAGCCAATAAGTGTCAAGTGTCTGAGTCTGAATTTGCACTCAGGTCTTTCTTACTCCAGGCCAGTGGTCTACCCACTACACCCCCAACTGCCCACAATTTTTGTTGTTTTTCAAATTTTTTATGCTGTTAGATTGAAGACAGGGTAAGAAGATGGCAAGGCTGGCCATTCTCAATGGTAAGAAAATTGTAGTTCATCCTGACTCCAACTTTTGGACAACTCAGTTCGTTGTTGCACCTCTTGGGTCCTGAGCATCAGCAGTCCTGTGTGCCAGTGTCCACAATCTGACTGGGAGACTGTAAAAGCTTGCTTTATGCAACATGATCCCAGGTATTCAGAGTTTTGTTTTGTTTTATTTAATGAGGAGGTAATTTTAAAAATAATAACTTTTCTTAAACATTTTTTGTATGCCACTTTGAATTATACATAAAATAGTTAACAGCTATAAAGAGCTTTAGATTGGTGGTAAAATAGAACTGTTAGTGCTCATAACTTAATACAGTTTTTAATCATACACTTCTGTTCTAACTGTACCTAGAGTGATTACCCATAGCAATAACATAAGATAAATTATATTCTTTAATTATAATTCATTCCTTGTGAACTAAATCTTTCTTTGCTGTTTCAATCTCCCATCCGGAGCCCAGAATTCATTTTCTTTTTTTTTAATTTTAATTTTTATTAAAGCTTTTTATTCACAAAACATATGCATGAGTAATTTTTTAACCCTTGCAAAACCTTCTGTTCCAGATTTTCCCTTCTTTCCCCAAGCCCCCTACCCTAGATGGCAGGTAGTCCAATACATGTTAAATATGTTAAAATATATGTTAAATCCAATATATGTATACATATTTAGACAGTTACCTTGCTGCACAAGAAAAATCAGATCAAGAAGGAAGAAGAAAAAAAACCTGAGAAAAAACAAAATGCAAGCAAACAACAATAAAAAGAGTGAGAATACTATGTTATGATCCGCACTCAGTTCCCACAGTCCTCTCTCTGGGTGTATATGGCTTTCTTCATCACTGAACAATTAGAATTGGTTTGAATCATCTCATTGTTGAAGAGAGCTATGTCCATCAGAACTGATCATCATATAGTCTTGATGTTGCCATGTATAATGATCTCCTGGTTCTGCTCACTTCACTTAGCATCAGTTCACATCAGTCTTTCCAGGCCTCTCTGAAAGCATCCTGTTGATCGTTCCTTACAGAACAATAATACCAGAATTCATTTTCTAAGGGTAAGAACTAATGCTCACTTTAGGGTAATCTGTTGCTAATACATTTTCTTCAATGACTTTATTTTGTCAGATATTTAGATTGTTTTGAGTTTTATTTATCATTATAAATACATGATTATTCTATCTTAATGGATTAATATTTTCTTAAAAAAAGAGAGAGAGAGAAGTAAAGGGAACTAGTATTCTGTAAGCCAGACCTGTATCTCTGATCAAGTCCTATTGTGTTTCAGATGTAATGACACATTTGCATAGCTCTTTTAAAAAAATTTTTTTTAGTTTTTTTTTCTGGTTATACACGTACATTCACTTTTTAAAAAACACATTTCCTTATGAATCATGGAGAGAAAAATCAGAACAAAAAGGAAAGGCCATCGCATGGCTCTTAAAGAACTTTCCTTATAAAAACACTATAAAATAAATATAAGTATTATGATCATTTTTAAAGATCAAGAAATTAGGGCTCAGAAAGCAAAATGATTTGCCCATGATTTGCACCTGGCAAATTTAGATCTGGAATTGATTAAACCTGAAGTAAAATGGTCAGTGACTTCAGCATTGATTAATGATGGTCTGTTGAGAACACAATGGAAGTGTTCAGCTCATCTCTTCAGTATCATTTCCTTATGACTTAATCAATGTGGCTCCATCAACAATGAGAATTTGAGGTGCACCATATGATTTTGGTCCATATGATGGCTTTGGAGCATCATAAAAGTGCTTTGTATTATAACTATCAGCATAAAGCTGAATTTTATCTGCCTTCTTACTGAGCCTAGAATCCTGCATGTCTCTGAAATGAACTTGTGCTTTGTTTTTTGATGTAGTTAAATGTTGCTTTCTTAGAGGTGGATGAACTAACTATTCGGTGGTCAGTCCTTTGGAATTCTCGTTTTTCATGTAGAGGCTTCTGAATTTCACCAACATTTTCATCAAACCCATCTTTATGCTTGCAGAGTGTTCTGACCCAAATGTGTAAATGCAATGCTGAACACCAAATCTCTGAAAGTTGCTTACTCCTTTTATGTTTGGCTGTTACCAACCATGTGTTGGCTCAACTTTCCCTCCAAGTTACCTTTCTGTTCAGAGAAGCATTCTAATCTGTTGACATATTAAGTCCTCTGATAGTCATTTTACCTTGGGACCATTATTTTTGTTGAATGTGAATATTTAGTTTGGAGAGAATATGTCTAAGAACAGTCCATCTCTGCTCCACACATTACCTTTATTACTCTTACCTCCTGTCTGTCTCTTCTCCTTGCAATGACGTGATCTATTAAATGCTGATGTTTGCTGCGAGGCTGCATCCTTGAAGTTTTATTGAGTTTAGGTAAATGGAGGTTAGATAAATGAGTTTAGGAATCCAGTGTTGATGATGAGAAGGTCGTGAGATGTATGAAGTCTTCCGTAGTAGACCTTGCTGTTGCTGTTCCCAGCTCTATTCCTCCCAAGGACTTCCTGCCACATCGGAGCCTACGTTAGCATTAAAGTCACTCAGAATTATAAGCCTAGCCTCTTTTGGCATATTGACAATAAGGCTCTCCAGGTCTTGACAAAGTTTTTCTTTGGCATCATCAAGGTTCATCATGCTGGGAGTCTAGACATCGAAGATGGTTGGGTGGCATTTTCCTGCAAGCAGCAATCGCATTGTCATCAACCCGTCATTCATTCTTTTTGGTAGACCTGCAAGCTTGTTGACTAGATTAGTTTTGATTGCAAAACTTACTCCTGCTTCCTAGCTCCCCCTTCACTGTGGCCAGTCCAGAAAAATGGGTCTCCTCCAACTTCAGCAATCTGGTGTTGATTTACCAGTCTTTTTTCAGTCAGGGCGGCTATTTGGATACAATACCTGCTGAGTTCTCTTGCAACAATCCACTTCTGGATTTCATGTTGTCTGTAAGTGTGCACATGCCTCATGTATCAATGAGTGGAACATCTTTGCAGAAATTTTTTTATTTGTGTGTGTGTGTGTGTCGATGGCAGAGTGGGATCACTGCCTGCTGCAGTAATCAGGCCAGGATTGGGTAAGTAGACAATTTTAAGGGCACCTTAGCCCCTTCCTTACTCCAGGAGGTGAGCAGTGCAGTCTTCAAAAAGCTGTTCAGACAGCCAGGGGGCTGCTGAATCTCACTGCTGCCTCCAGTGAGAAGATAACCCCAATGGCCTGGACTCCCCATACATCTGCACCTGCTGCTTTGTCACTTGCCTGTTGCCAAAGGACTTTGAGATGGGTAAAAATGGGTGGGTGATATCTTTTGGTTTGTGCATAAATCGGATTTAAGTAAGGCAGAGCTGTGTGAAGTTGTCAGCTTCACTCTTTTCCAGAGTCATCACAGTCCAGTGATGGAATAAAGTCAGAATGACTGGTGATGACTCAAGATGCTCTGGATGATGACCTTGGCATCTTTGGGATCACCAAGCTTCAGCGGTCTTTATGGCCTTTGGAACAAATTGTTCTCATCAACCCATTCCAAGGGGAAGTCTTCACATCCTTGGGTAGACATCCTCCCCAACTCCCCAACGGTTTGGGACCCCTTGGTTATCATCAGCCTGATTTAGCCCACCTGCTGGTTTACTAAAGTGTGGCCATTGTGCATGCTGCAGTTTCTTGGAGCCACAGGTGAGCATGGAGTAGGTAAATCAGGTAGATACCAAAGGTGGAAAGCAGTCCTCTCATCAGAGATCTTCCCTGAACACACCCTCCTACTCCAGCTTCTTAGAAATGGATGAACTGTCCTGCTGGTAAATCTTGGGCAGGTCTCATTTTTCATTTAGTATCTTCTGGAGTTTGCCATCATTTTCATCAAAGTAGTCTTGATATTTGTGAGTGTTCTCACCCAGATGAGAGAATTTGATACTGGACACCAAATCTCTGAAAGCTGCCCACTCCTTTTTTGCTCCACTGTTGCCAACTGTGTGCTGTATGAAATGATGAAGGAGATAGTTTCAGAAAAATCAGATAATTGTTTGGACTGCTGCAAAGTGAAATCAGGAGAACAGTTTATACAACAATTTTATAATCAACTTTGAAAGAGTGAGAACGTTGATTAACACAGTGACTCACCACAATTCCAAAGGATCCATGATGAAATAGCCTGTTTACTTCCAGATCGAGAGCTATGGACTCAATACAGATTAAAGCATATTTTTCCCTCTTCTTTTGGACATAGCTAGTTCAGGAATTTGTTTTACATGTTATATATATTTGAATGGATTTTGTTTGTCTTCTCAATAAGTGGGAATATGTGTGAAAATTTGGATCTGAAAATAAAATTGAATTTAAAGAAAAGAAAAAAGATAATCAATTTAGTTTTGATATATTGAGCTTCAAATTTCTCTTTGTTGTTATTGTTGTTGTTCAGTAGTTTTCTGTGGTGTCTGACTCCTTATGACCCCATTTGGGATTTTTCTGGCAGATACTGATGTGTGGTTGGTCATTTTCTTCTCCAGCTCATTGTGCAGAGGAGGAAACTGAGGCAAACAGGGTGAAGTGACTTGCCCAGAATTACACAGTTAGGAAGTGTCAAAGATCAGATTTAAACTCGGGGAGTTGAGTCTTCCTGACTCCACGCCTGATGCTCTTATCTACTGTACCATCTAGCTTTTTATGGACTTTATAATTTAATTGAAGGAAACAAGAGTTGCACATTTGCAACAAGAGAATAATATCAATTAGAAATGCTATAATCAACATATTTGATATAATCAGTATAATCAATCAGACTTCTGCTGTGTAGTACATTTAAAAGACTGCAAGTCAAACGGGGAGATGGGGGAACTCCAGATGTAGTGTCAGGAAATCGGAACAAAGCCTTTGATACTGTCACCTGTGAGAACTTAAGGAAAATTACATCAAAATTTGCTTGCCGTACAAAGTTTGTCAGTATTTATTTGTACATAAATTTCATGATGGCATGCTTGCCTGGATTCCGAATAGTAGATGCTGCTCTTGTGCTTTCCCAGTCACCAGTGGAATGAAACAAGGCCCTGTGCTTGTTCCCATGCTTTTTGACAGTTTTTTCAGCCATGTTGCCAAGTACCTTTAGTGAGGACAAAAACACGACAGAAAGGTCAGCTACCACTCTGAGCCAAGATCAAAGTGGAGGAGTGCTGGTGCATGATTTTTTGTTTGTTTGCAGATGATTGTGCACTCAATACAACCTTTGAAGCTGAGTTGGAATAAAGTATGAGTCAATTCTCTGCTGCTTGTGCTAATTTTGACCTGATAGTTAACACCAAGAAAACACAGGCATTTAACAGCCAGCACACTACCATTCATGGATCCATTAGTTGTAGCAAATGGAGAAGCTTTGAATGCTGTGGATATTCATTTACCTTGGCAATATACTTTCCCGGGATGTACACACTGACAATGAGGCTGGCACATACATCACCAGAACTAGCTCAGTGTTTGGGAGACTCCAAAGGAAAAGTGTTATTAGATTGACAACCAAACCATAAGTCTACAAAGCCATTGTGCTGACCTCATTGTTGTGTACATGTGAAGCCTGGACAGCAACCAGCACCATGCCAGGAAACTGAATAGCTTCCATCTAAATTGTCTTAGGAAGATTTTGAAGTACCAGATATTGAGGTCCTTTTCCATCTAAACTGCCAGGCATTCCAACTCTGCTGCGGAGGACACAACTCCAATGGGTTGGCAATGTTGTTTGAATGCCAAACATACATTTTCCTGAAAGACTTAATTTACAGAGAACTCACACATGCATATTTTTACACGAAGGTCAGGAAAGGTGATACAAGAGATAATCTCAAGATCTCTCTTAAGAGCTTTGGAATTAATTGCATGATATGGGAGACACTGACACAGGATCACCCAGCATGGCATGCCCCATCAGAGAAGGTCCAGTGCTTTGTGAGCAAAACAGAATTGAAGTAGCTCAAAAGAAATGCAGAATGTACAGATTTAGAGAGTCCACCCCAAATGCTCATTTGGACTATTTGTGCCCCACCTGTGATAGAGCCTTCGGAGCTCACCTTAGTCTGATCAATCACAGTCAGACATACTGTTACTTGACTTTAACATAGTGATGTCAGTTTGGTCCTCTTCAAGAAGAACAGAAAGCAAATGCTAGCTTATTCAACAATTCCTCCAATTCTTTGTCACAAAAGAGAGGGGTATAATCCAAAGGGCTTTCCAGAATAATTAGATTAGTTCACATGCAGTTCCTTTTCCTACAACTCCTTTGGCATTTGTCATTTTAGCCAATCTGATGGGTAGAGGTGGTACCTCAGAGTTGTTTTTTAATTTGTATTTCTCTAATTATTAGTGATGTAGAGTACTTTTTTTTCTTATAGCTATTTATAACTTGGATTTCTTCCTCTGAAAACTGCCTATTCATATTTCTTAACCATTTTTCAGCTGGGGAATTCATGTAAATTTGGCTCAGTTCCTTATGTATTTTAGAAAGGAGACCTTTAGCAGAGAAGTCTTCTATCAAGATTTTCCTCTGTTTCCTGCTTCCCTTCTAATTATAGCTACATTTGTTTTGTTTGTTCTAAACCTTTTTAATTTTATATAATCAAAATTTGCCATTTTATCTCCTGTGGATATCTCTATTTCTTGTTTGGCCATGAACTCTTTTTCTGTTCATAGGTCTGACAGGCAGTTTTTTTCATGTTCCATTCATTTACTTATGATGTCACCCTTTATGTCTAAATCATATAGCTATTTTGAGTTATCTTGGTATGTGTTATGAGATTTTGGTATATGCTTAGTTTCTGTCAGACCACTTTCCTTTTTTCCGAACAGTTTTTGCTGAATATTGAAACTCATTATCTTTTCTCCAGAATTCTTTCTCCTCCTGAATTTCCTTGTTGTTTAGGGTACAACCATCATCCCAGTTACCCAGACTTGAAATGTAGGTATCATCTCTGATTGTTAACTCTCACCTTCTCACCTCTTAGCTAATGTGTTGCTAAAGCCTTTTGATTTAACTTCATTACATCTTTCCTACAGACAGCCTTCTCTACTCTGACACGGGTACTGGTCCTCTTCACCTTCCAATTGTCCTTACCATAAATTTCTTCACTCCAGTTCTCAGCTCCACCGCCAAAGTGATCTTGGTGAATATCCCACTTCGTATTAGAAGCCTTTGTTTAATGATTGTATGAATTTTAGCTATATTTACCCCAAAACCAAGTTGAGAATCAACTCATGGGGTAGGGGGAGTTGGGAAGGGAGCAGATGTGTAAAAGTGAATTTATAACCCATAGGAAAACCATTTCATACCAAATTCTTTATACAGAAGTGATATCATTAGGTGAATGGGTTTCATTGATCTGGCTTTAATGAACTATTAGTAGTAAATAGCCTTATATGCCAGATATTTCTTTTCTCTGTGGAGATGTAAAATATTAAGAAAAGTACTCAATAAATATGAAAGAGAAATCTTAAGGGACTCAAAATTAAACTGTTTAAATTTCTAAATGGGAAAATGATACATATAACTCCTAAGAACTTTTATCATTATTAGAGGAATTAGAAGTCTGAATAGACAGAGGGTTTGGATATGAGTCAGTATTGTGGGAATGATCTCAAAAAAAAAAAAAAGAAAGAGGGATACACTGGACAAAGAGGAAAGGAAGAGGTAGAATGGGAAAAATTATCTCCAATAAAAGTGGTTCACAAGGAAGAGCTTTTACTGTAAAGGTGAAAGTGGGGTTGGAGTGGGCTGTGCTTGAACCATACTCTTTTGAACTGGGTCATAAAGGGAGGGATATATGAATAAACACACACACACACCCACACCCACCTACCCACCCCCCCCCACACACACACACACAGGGGTATAGAAATCTATTTTACCCAACTGAAAGGAGGAGGAAAAGGGGAAAAAGGTAAGAAGAGGAAAATAACAAAAGGGAGAATGGATTAAGGGAGGAAGTGGTCAGAAGCAAAACACATTTTAGAGGCGGGACAAGATGAAAAGAGAAAAATAAACAGGAAAATTGGAGGGAGGGAAATACACAGTGAATGATCATAACTATAAATATGAATAGGATGAACTAACTAATAAAATGCAATTAGATAGCAGAATGGACTAAAACCTAGAATCTAACAATATGCTATTTACAAGAAACATACTTAAAACAAAAAGACACAGAGTTAAAACGGAGCTGGGGTGTAGAATCTATTATGCTTCAGCTGAAGTATTAAAAAGAACAAAAACAAAACAACAACAACAACAAAACAAAGGCATAGCTGCTTGGTGCCTCAGTGGAGAGATCATTTGAGTTCAGATAAGGCCTTAGATACTTACCAGCCATGTGACCCTAAACAAGTCTCTTAACTCTGACTGCCTCAGTTTTCTCATCTGTCAGATGAGAAACTGGAGGACAAAATTGCAAACCACTCCAGTATCTTTGTGACCCCATTTAGGCTTTTTTTGAGCAGAGGGTCAGCTACAACCAAAATGACTCAATAACAAAGCAGTCATCATCTCTGACAAAACAAAATAAAAATTGAACTAATTAAAAGAGATAATCAAGGAAACTACATTTTGCTTAAAATGTAGACAAGTATAGACAAGTAATATCAAAATATTTTATAGCAGATTTTTCTGATAAAAGGCCTCATTTTTCAAATATATACAGAATTGAATCAAATTTATAAAAATAAGAGCCATTCCCTAGTTAATAAATGATGAAAGGATAGGAGCAGTTTTCAGAAGAAGAAATTAGATTATCAATATGAAAATAGTGGGAAAAAAGCATATGAAAAAGTGCTGTAAATTGCTATTGATTAGAGAAATGCAAATTAAAACAACTCAGCTACTACTTTACACCATCAGATTGGCTGAAAAGAAAAATGATAAATGCTGGGGGAGGGGTATGAAACATAAGTTCACTAGTGAACTGTTGATAGAATTATGAACTGATTCAAACATTCTGAATTATAATTTGGAACTATGCCTAAAAGGTTATAAAACTGTTTAAGCCCTTTGACCCAGCAATACCACCACTAGGTTTGTATCCCAAAGAAAGCAAAGGAAAAACAACTTATTTGTACAAAAATATTCAATAACAGCCTTTTTTTGTGGAGGCAAAGAATTGGAAATTGAGGGAGTACCCATCAGTTGGCGAATTGCTCAACAAGTTGTGGCATATTTTGATGGAATACTATTAAAAGAAATGAGGAGGGAAATGGTTTCCAGAAAAACCTGGGAAGATCTGTATGAACTGATATGAAGTGGGGTGAGAAGAACCATGAGATTATTATACGCAGTAAACAGCAACTTTATATGATGATCAATTGTGAAAGACTTAGCAATGCTCTAAGACAATTACAAAGGACTGATGAAAAAAAATGCTATCTCCAGAAAAAGAGCTAATGAAGTCTGAATGTATACTGTTTTCACTTTTTTTTTTCAAGATAACTAACATGTCAGTGTTTTGCATGATTTCACATGAATGATTGATATATCACTTGCCTTCTCAATGGGTGGGGGAGGAACCAGAGGGAAGGAACTCATTTGGAATTTGGAACTCAATTTTTTTTTTTTTGGAGATGGAATGTTAAAACAATTAATAATTTTTAATTACAAATTTTTAAATAAAAAAAAGAAAAGTAGTTGAGTGAAACACAGTGTGGCTTAGTGGATAGAAAGCTGCTTTTGGAGTCAAGAAAACCTGAGTTCAAGACTTGCCTGCTGCAAATACATAATGACTGAATGATCTGAATTTTATTGTTCTAGAGAATTCTTTTGTAAGCTGCATAGCATTTGTTGTTCTGCTTTGGCAGAGAATGGTTTCATTGTGGGAAATTTCCTATACCTAGTATCGAGAATAGGGCTTAGAATGAAGAAGACCTAAATTCAAATCCCATCTCAGACAGTTAATAACTTTGTGATCCTGGGCAAGTCCTTAACCCCTGTCTGCTTCAGTTATCTTATGTGTAAAATGAGGATGATGATAATACATATCCCCCAGGGTTGTTATGATAATAAGATAATATTTGTAAAGAGCTTAGCACAGAGCCTGGTACATAATAAACATAGGGAATTGAGTCACATGTTATAAATGGTGGTGGTTGTTAAATCACAGGTCTGGTTTCCTCATTCTACACCACTCCCCCACAAAAAGAAAAAAGAAAAGGATGAGTCGCATGCATTAGGATCTGAAAAAGAGATGGAAAGCTTACACTGGATGTAGGTTAGGTCATTGGCCATCTTCTGGCCTGCTCAGTTCTACTACAGTGATCCTTTCCTTTTCCCTGCATCAGATGCCCCAATCGCTCTTGCTTGGAAATCCCACCTTAGCAGCCTGGCAGGATCAGTAACACACCCTTTCTCCTGAAGAAGGAAGGAATTCGAAGTCTGCAGGACCTCTCATCTCGCCACCCTTTTAAATTCACTGATAGTGAATTCATTAGCTCCTGTAGACTTCAGAATGTCATTTCTGACAATGTTGTTAAAAATTTGTGGGAAATTGGATTCATTGTAATGGAATTAGGCCAGTACAAAATTTTCTTTTCAATCTCATATTCATCTGGTAGCAAAATATTCTTATAAAATAAGAAGATGGTAGGCATAGTGGAAAAATCGGCCTTAGAATCAGAAAAAATAATAACCACTAATGTTTATACAGTACTTTTAGATTTGCACAGTACTCATTCTGTCCTCACAGCAGCTCCAGGAAACATTCTCATGGAAGTTAATGACTTGCTCAGGGTCATGCAGCTGAGTCCCAGTCCAGCTCTACAGCCACAGCTCAACCAAAGCCTACATCTGGGCTCTGTCATTTACTGTGTTTCCTTGTCCAAGTTACTTCACTCTTTGATTGTCAGTTTCCTCATTGGTAAAATGGGAATGTTTTCTCTTACCTCTTAACATTGTCTGGAGGACTAAATGAGATAATTTTTTGTGAAAACACTTAACTATAAAAGTGTTCTATGAAAGTAGTATAGTATCATTATTACAAAATAATAGTAGGGTATCAGTTCTCTGAGCATCAGCCAGTTCATAAGATAGCTAGAAAAACACGTTGTTCCCTTTCTAATAGGGTTGAAGAATTCCCACCTTTGAAAGTTATTTATTTTCTAATTCAAAAAGGAAAAACCTCCTCTAATTATGAATTTAGATTTCTTCCCCAGGAGTGCTTGGGGAGGTTATTAGTCAGTCTATCCATGGGATGTGTGTACTAATTCCCTTCCAGTATCGAAAAGATAATGAAATACATCCTTGGAAGTTGATACACTAAAAATTGAAGAGATAAAAGCATCATGGCTCATGGTTCTCAGCCAGGTCCTGGAAACTTGACCATTTTGGACAAATGCATGGAACTAAGTTGCTTTAGAAATGGTTGAATCGATCCTGCCACAGTTTGAACTTTCGGTTCCAGAGAGTCTAGGGCAGAGCTGGGAAGGGGGGGGGGACAAGTTGTGGGGGAAGACACCCTTCCATTTGGGCCGTGCTCCAGTCTTGCTGCTGTATCCTCTGCTAAGGACTGTATTCCTCTTGAATGGAAGAGCAGAGGTGAGAGCAAGAGGATATGCGGAATTTTGATTTTACAAGCTTCCTGAGTAGTCAGCCCCTCAGACTTAGAAAGCACAGGATATAAGAGGAGCATCCTCTAGAAGAGAAGGTCACAAGAAAGCCTGGGCACTGTTCATTCATTTGTTCACTTATTCAGCCCTGGCCGTGTCTCCTGGATCCTGCTAGACATAGGTGAAAGAGAACCGGGGGAGGGAAGGAGAAAATGGACCACAGCACTTAGATACCCCAGCCTTCATACTTAAATCAGTTGCCTCCACATGTGTTCCACATATATATATATAAAATACTATATAATACAAAGACAAAAGCAAGACGGTCTCATATTCCTCCAAGGACTCAACATTCTAATGGGAAGACAGCATGCACATGCTCATACACACAGAGAGGTATATGCAAAATACATACAAGGTAGGTATTGGATAGCCCATTGAGAAAGCTTTGTGCAAAAGCAGGGCCTCAAGCCCCAAGTGAGGAGGGAGTACATACCAGGTGATGTGGCTAGCCCAGTGCCAAAGTAGAGACTACTGAGCTCCTTGAGCTCCTTGACCATGAATGATTGTAACTCCAGACCATAGCATGACACTTTGCCCATAGTCATTGTTCATTCCCAAGTATTGGGGTATGAAAAACAGGGCCATTTAAATGTCTCCTCTACCTCTGAGAATAAAAGGGATTGGGAGGAGAGGGATAATAATATGTGATGAGGAAGAAAAAATAAGATGGTGCCAGATTATGAAAAGCTTTAGCTGCCAGAGGAGTTTCTGTTGGATCTTAGTAGTAAGAGGAAATATTGGGGCTACGGTTCAGACCTTTGCTTTAGGAAAAGCACTTTGGTGCCTTCATAAGGAATCAGTTCCCTCCTTTCCACTTCTACTACACTTATCTTGATTCACAACCCAATCTTTTCTTAACAAGGTGATTTTTCTAGCCTTTTAACTTGGCTTTCTGCCTTGTCTGCTTTCTCTATAATCTATTCTCACACTATTGTATATATAGTTTTACTTATGGTCCTGTTCTGTTCATGTCATTCCCATTTCTCAAAATTCTTTATTCTCATCAGGAGGACCTGAGTTCAAATACAGCCTCAAGATACTTACTGTGTGACCCTGGGCAAGTCACTCAACTCTGTTTGCCTTCCCTCTTTCCCAAAAAACACTCCCTTTATTCTATCTCCAGTAATTTCTGATTAAAACATAACTCTCTTCTCTAAAATGCAAGGTCCTCCACTCCCTCATGCTATATGATCCTATCTCCTACCTTTTCTTTCTCTCCCTATATTAGAATCCTAACTCAGCTATTTAATACCTCTGTGACCCTGGGCAGGTCACTTAACCTCTATGGGCCTCAGTTTCTTCATTCTGGATCTATGACCTAGGGATGTATATTCATTCAAACTGAACTAGGGGTTTAACCACCCAGGTCTTCAGTCTCTGCATCTGTAAAATGAAGTGATTAAAATAATAAGCCTCTGGGGTCCCTTCCCTGGCTCTGGGCTTATACTCCAAGCCTGGCAGATACTTTTCTCCCTTTTCCCACTTAAACCTAATTCAGATTTCACACCTTCTATGAAACTTTTCCTGGTCACTACAGTTGAAAGTGATCTCTCCCAGCTCAGATTTCTCTTGGTACTTTGGATCTTTCCTTTGTAGAGGCTTTCTTGTTTCATTGTTGTCTTTGCTTGGCTCAGGACCATAACTAGAGTGTAGCAAGTCAACAAGCACTGATAAACACCTACTTTGGGCAAGTGCATATTTTTTGTGTTTGTGTCTTTTTCTTCTGAGAGGTGAAAAATCCCATCATGAAAGAATGCTTGAATGGGAGGTGGGATCTGAGCTGGGCCATCACAGATGAGTCTTAAGAGAGGTGGAGAGGTGCTGGGATGGGAGGGCAGGCTGGATGGAGGCCAACAAGTTTTTACTCTTGACATTGGGGATAAGCTGGATTCCCATGGTATAGTAGAAAGCCAAAAGATGTTGGCTCCCATTCTGGCTGCTACCACGTGATCTTAGGCAGGTCACTCTACTTCTCTAAGCTTCACTATCACCATCTATTTTACAAGAAAAAGGCCTGGGAAGGACATGGGAGAGTGAGGTTAAGACCACTGCCAGGGTCCTTTCCACCCCTAAATCTGTGATCCCTCTGGAGAGATAACATATAAACAAAAGTAAACAAGATATTTTGAAGATGGAGAGGTTTGTTGGGTACTTGATAGAAGAGTATTATAAATAAACTGGGATCAGATTACGAAGAATTACTGTATCTGTCAGTCAGCATTTCTTAAGCTATGCAGCAGGCATTGTGCTAATCACTGAGCATGCAAAGAAAAGTCCACTAACATACAATTGAGTACAAACAAGATATAAACAGGATAAACTGGAAATAACTAACAAAAGATGAAAAAAATATGAAAAAATATTAAATGATGGAAAAAATATTAGATTCAAGGCCTTGGTTCCTAAATGTCTCTTGGAAATTCCCTTGGAGGTCCAACCTCTAGCACTGTATTTGGATGCCTGAAGCTTATAAACCCTCGATGAGGGGTCTAAAACTCCCAGTAACATTTCCATTTACTAGTATTCATCAAGGGGAAAGAGCCTGTATCTTCCAAACTAATGCTTGAACTAGGATTAGAGGCCTTCCTATCCCCTGGTTCCTTTCTCTACTGACCTCATAAACAGATCTATAATGCTGAAGCAGCCAGGCCTTCACACGAACTTGTAATGGCTCATTATGAGGTCTCCAATAGCCTCCTAATTGATCTTCTTATGTTTATTCTCTTGATTCTCCATTCAATCTAGAGACACACCAAATTGAGATTACTAAAGCACGAAATTTATTACATCATACCCCCTTCAAAAAGCTTCAGTGGCTCCCTTTTGCTACCAGGAGAAAATCCAGTCTTCCCTTTGGCATTTAAAACTCTTCACAATCTGTATACTACTGATATTTCTGGTTCCATTTCATATCACTCCCCTGACATGATGTATTCCAACCCAACTGACTTACTTACAAGGTGTTCTTGTACAAATTTCATCTCTTAGCTCCAGACTTTTGCATAGACTGTCTTCTGTAACTGGAGAGCTCTTGCCTTCTTCCCTTCTCCTTCCTTCAAGGCTTAACTCAAATACCAGAGGGAGACTTTTTGAGAACCCCCTGCCTCTAGCTGTTGGACTTCTCTAGTCACAAAATTAATTTGTGTATATTTTAAGATTCCTGAGTGGTAGTAGGTGTTTAATGTGGTAAATATTCATTAAATTGAATTGAATTTGAAGGCTCTGAATATTAAGTTGTTGAGTCATTTTAAATTGATGAAATAGGGCACTTGGGGTACCATTGTATTTTTTGTGGAAGGGTGATGTTATGAAAGTGTTTGATATATACAAAAGTGACACTTGTGTGAAATGAATTGGTGAGAGGGGAGACTAGGTGCTAATGTGTGCCTTCTTACTAAGTCATTTAGACAGTGGATCCCATTTTTCCTTTTTGTGCCTATTTCCTTCTCTGGAAAATGGAGATAACTGCACGTCCTAGCTGACCAGAATTATTATAGACTCAAATGAGGTTGTCATTATTAACAATATGCATTAAATGAATGGATAAGCTACACAAGTTACTGTGCTAGCCACTTGGGATATAAAGAAATATATAAAAAGTTGAAAAGCGTTTTGAAAAAAGTATGTGGGACACATTTTAGAGCATGTGTTAGGTAGTGGCAGGCATCGGGGTATGCTGGGAAGGGGCTGCTGCCTTTGAAATCCTTTGTTTGAATTCTGACTTGGCCACTTACTACTGGTATGACTTTGGATACCTCTGAACCTCAGTTTCCTTGTCATGATGTAATTGGATGCAGTGGGCTCTAAAGCCTTTCCTAGTTGTAAATGAATAACCTTAAAATTGGGTATAAGTGACTCCAAGAATAAGAATTCAGGAAACTGTAAGCATTGAGTCTAGCCAGGGTATGGAGGAGGGAGAGAAAGGAAGATTCTCTAGGGAGATAAAAGTGCTAAATTCTTCATAATATCTTAGGGATTAAGTTGTTCAATGTTTTGTACGGTGTGCTAAATGCGAAAAGTGATCCATAAATGCCTATTATTTTTGCTAAACAATAGAGGGCAAGGCTTTTGTAATCTGAAGAAAGCAGTTTTTCAGTGTCTCTTCCTACTGTGCTTTTAGGAAGAAACATATGGTGGTAAGAGCAGTAGATAGATGAATGCTTAGGAGATTCCTTATCAAGGTGATAATACTCAGATCTTTTCAATATTCCTTATTTCTGTTGTGATGGAAAGAGCTCTCTGAGACCTCTTGGCTACTTTGTTAGGTCTGAATATTTGAAAAGCATTGTCAGGTTTTCTTTTTTTCAGGATTAATTCCTTTGGAAAACTGTTGGCTATGTGGTGATTGTAAAGCATGATTGCTTTTAAGAGCCATTGTTTGGAATGAATCACTTTTGGTTTAGTTGCATTGTATGAAAAGTGTCTTTGTGATGTTGATGGAGTGTAGTTAGTTACCTCTCTGAACAACTACTTTTAAGATAATTCACTTTAGGTTCACATTTTATCTTAACAGGAGACAGAATGTTGCCTCATTCTTTGAATCTCTGTTGGCATGTAGCTTTCTCAGTTGTTTTCCACCCTTAGAATCATTCATCATAAAATACAAACCAAAAGGCACCTTAAAAATTATATATATGATTCAGTGGAATCCCTCACTTTACAGATGAATCCCAGAGAAGCACCATGATCTGCCTAAAATCATATGCTATACTAATACAAGCAGAGCCAAGGTTGAAAGTCACCTGATTCCCAGCCTGATTCTAGGACAACAAATGCCCAGCTTGTCTTTGGCCTCCTAAAATTCAAAAAGATTAATTTACAAATAATTTCTGTAGTTCTGCATATTAGAGCAAAGAAATTAAGTCAAGGAGAGTGAAACAAGTTCTCTGACTGGGTTATCCTGGATTCTTGCCATTATTTAAAAACAAAACAAAACAAAACAAAAAAAACATGGGAGTGGTGACGGTGAGGGGGAAGCCTTCACAGTATTTGAGCAAGGCAGTGTTGTTATTTAGAATGCTTCAGTATTTAGTAAAGGCAGGTAGATTGTGGCATGCGAGAGCAGTGGTTGGTGAGTGTGAGCCAATGAGATTCTCTTCATCCTTTTCATCGACTTAGATTAGAAATTCCTAGGAGAATGACACCTACGGGAAGCCCCATTTGGGTGGAATGGCAATGTGTGATGAATTATGTGTATTTCTATGGCAACTTTTTCAAGTTCTCAGAAGGGATTTAAAATAGTTAAAATAAGTCCTTTATTATTTAGCAGTTTAATGTCCAGTTTGTGGGTAATACAGCCCCCTTGCTGATAAGCTGTCTACTTCATACTTTTTAGGCATTTTTTCCTAATTAGATTCATGAGAAAGGGAAAGGAGGAAAGAATAAGTAATTCAGTCAGTCTTGTTCCCTCCTAATTGTGGTAATAAAATTTAAAGAAAGGATTTAAAGCAAATAGACAAAAAAGAAAGGAAGGAAGGAAGAAAGAAGGAAGAAAAGAAAAAAGAAGAAAAAAGAAAAAGAAACATTTATTATTGTTCAATTATGTCTGACTCTTCATGACCCCCATTTGGAATTTTCTTAGCAAAGATAGTGGACTGGTTTACCATTTTCTTCTCTAAATCATTTTACAGATGAAGAAACTGAAGTAAAAAGGGTAAAGTTACTTGCTCTGGGTCATACAACTAGTAAATTCCCAAGACCAGATTTGAATTTATTTCTTTCTGATGCCAGACCAGACACACTACCCACTGTACCACCATCTGCCTGAAAACATTTATTAAATGACCACCATGTGCCAGGCACTGTGCTAAGCAATAGAAATGGGGAAAAAAAAGGCAAAAGAAAGTCTTTGTTCTCCAGGGACTCTCACATAAACAGAATTGTAATCCACAAAGGGAAGACACTAGAATTAAGAGGAGGATTGGAAAAAACTTCCTGTAGAATGTGGGATTTCAACTGGGACTTTTGAAGAAAGCCAGGAGGCAGAGATAAGAAAGAGGTCATTTCAATTATGGGCCAGTTAGAATTCCCAGAGTTAGGAGATGGAGGAGGCCAGTGTTACTGATCCTGGAGTATATGGTGAAGTGTTAAAAGTAAGAACCCTGGAGAGGTAAAGATGTGGGCAGAGGAGCTATGGTTACAAAAGGCTTAAAAATTCAGATTATTTCATATTTGGCCCTAGAGATGATAGAAAAGCACTGGAGTTTATTGAGTTAGGGGTTGGAGGTAACATGGGCATGCCTGCACTTTTGGAGGATCTCTTCCAAATGGAGTGAATGGAGGATGGGCTGGAATTCGAGAAGACTTGTGGCAAGGAGACAAATCATCAGGCTGTTGAAGCAGTGCAGGTGTGAAGTGATGAGGATCTGGTGCCATTCACAGAGAAGAGAAAGAAGAGGACAAAATTTAGAAGGGCAAAACCAGTAGACTTTGGCAAGAGATAGGATATGGGGGTAATTGGAGAATAGAGAGTGACATCTCGGTTTCAAGCCTGGACAGTTAGGCAGAGAGGGGAGCATTTGGGGGGGGAACAATAACAAGTTCAGTTTTCATCATGTTAAATATAAGATATCTACAAGGCATTACAGTTCTGGATATCAAATAAGCAGTTGGAGATGCTGGTACTAGAGGTTAGGGATAGATATGTAGATCTGAAAATCATCAACTGAGAGATGATCATTGAATCCATGGGAGCTGATGAGATGTCCTAGTGAAATAGTATAAAGGGAGAAAAAATAGGGGAGGGAGACTGAGGATCATAAAACAAATTGTATTCACAAAATAACTAATTTTTAGCTTACTGGCCAAGAAAAGGGCATTCAGACTAAAGGTTATTTGTCTCTTTGACTTCAGTTTTACATAGTAACAAAGCTAATATCTTGATCTGCCTCCAGAATTTCCATGTTCTCCTTTAATCATTACAGTATTCTCCCAAGCGAGAATAAAGAATGGATCCATAAGAATTTAGATTGAGTATAATCTCCAATAATATACAGGTTAGTATACCTGTATATTACAGGTATGGTCTCATGTCAAAGAGTCAAAAATGTGCCTCAATTTACATGTGTAGAGGCACTGGATTGAGAGTCATGGGAACTGATTTCTAGTCTCAGCTTTGCCATGAATTCAAGTTTGTGGCTGTGAGCAAATCCTTTAACTTTTCCATACCACAGCTGTAAAATAAGAGAATTAGCTGAGATGATCACCAAGCCCCTTTTCATCTCTAGAATTCTATGATTTGGTAGAATCCAGGGATATTTACTACTTTAAAAAAGAATCCTGAAGCTTAATTTCATATAATGTTATTGGAAATGTTAAGAGTAATAATGTGGCCATCTGTCGTGTATTATTGTTAATATTGCTTCTAGTTCTGGAATGGGACCTAATAGTCAAGAAAACCTCAACCTAGGAATGGGTTCTACAATGAGTGTTGGTCCCATTTCTGACTGGGGCTCATCCTTTGAAGAATACTCATTAACACTTTCTGGGGGAAAGGGGAGAGGGAATCGTATTCCTGACACTTGAAATGATGGGAAAATTATAGAGCTGAACTTAAATTAGTTGAAGAAAAATGTGCAGATTTGGTTTGGCAAGACCATTTATGACTCCATGTGGAGTGGAAAATGGGCTTAGTTCACTTCATGCTGCTCAATCTAATTTGAAGTAATTCGGGAATTCCTAGGTTCTTGAGGACAGAGAGCTTGTCTCCTTAGAGCCTTGTTTCCTGGCAGTTGAGAGTAAAGGATTAAATTGAGCTGAAACCCCTTTGATTGACATCTTGACACTCAGCAAATTTAAAAAGAAAGGGGATTTTGTTCAGTTTTTTTTTAAATGGATAATAGTGGAAAAAGCTTTCCTAAAAGTATCCAAGTTTGCAAAGAGTACTTAACATCTTTTTAAAGGAAAAAAAAAAAAGACCTAATGCCTGGAAATGTGCACTAACATTCTCACAATTGCTACTGATGCCATCTCACAGAAAAAGTTTTGACTTCCAGAGGCATTTGAAAAGACCTAGATGGAAGCATTAAAATTGACTAACTCTGTTGAACTGGCACTGCCTGAGAGCTTTCAAGGGGAAAGAAAGGACCATGAACTTCTGAGTGTCATTTGAGGAATCTGTGTGTAAAAGACAAGTATACAAATTTACTAAATCTATAGCAGTATCTTTTTTTAGATGTAAAAAGTCTCAATTCTGCACAGTATTGAATGGTTCGATGCCTGCAGGCTTCCTTTCAGACAGATAGAGATGATTATTCTGCCATCATCTACCCTGAATAGCATAGTTTCAGGTTGACTTCAATAAACTCCCATCGCCGCACAAAGGGAACTGTACTCACCTTAATAACACCATTTTAAATAGGTATGATGCTGCTTTTGAACACTGTGGGAGATTGTAATAAATTGCACCTTGGAAGAGATTTCAAACTGACAAGTTAGCCAGATATTTTAAGCAATTGATTTCAGGGTGTATCAGCAGGTTTGTTTTTTTTTTCCATTACCATTTGGGTGCCTGCTGACACATCTGGAATAAATATTACAAATGATCACATTTCCTAGAGATGAACAAATAATGATGATGGACTAAAGTCTGTTTTAAGATGCAGAGCCTTTCAATTCATCTGATTAACTTTAAAAAGAGCCTCCAGATAAGGTATAAATCTTCTCTTGACTAGAGAACAGTATTGCATATTTAGTATCCTTCAGGTCTTGCTGCTAGTTTTGAGTTTTATGAGATCAGCTTATTGTTGATTGACTAAGTAAAATGAATCATTCATTTTGAGTTTCTGCATCATCCCCATTGGCATTACTTTAAAATTTCTAGAGGGAAGTGGATCCCACAAATAAATCAACCAGAGAATAGGTTCCTGTTTCTGGATGCCAGCACATGCTGTTTGAAATGACACCAAAATCTTTAAAGTGATCTTTATTTCTGGAACAATTTTGGGGTGGGTTCTTTTTTCCTCTTACTCTAATAACTAGGTCTGTGGCCAGAGTTTTTTAAGTTAGTTTCTTGGTATGTTTATTTAAACTTGTTTTCTGATTCTGAAATTCCTGTGGCAATCTTGTTTTTTGTTTTTTCCTGTTGTTTCCCGTTTTTTTTTTATGTCAAATAAAACTCACCAGGAGCTAAACACTTGCCTAAAAATTAGATTATCCACTGAGTCAGAAGAAAGAAAGGGAGTTAGTAATTGGTTAGATTAAAGAGAGCCCAAATCGTCCGTAGTAGGTATTTTTGAAGGAAAATAAAAACAAATGGCATGAAGTAGTTTTGTCATTCAGTGTCGATTTTAAGCTCAAATAATGAAATATCAAAAAACAGTGGCTTTGAATCTTTCTGACGATTGAGAAAATGAGATTTGGTGTTGCATTGCTGTAGAGGGAATATATTTAAGGGATTGGAAGACATACGACCCTTTTCATAAAACATTCCTTTTAGTAAAATGCGCTTTCCCTGGTTGGGAGCACGCATGCATTCACTTTGGAGCCCAATAGATCCTGGGCTTGGCAAGCCCAGTGGCCCCTGCTGCCTGTCTAGGTGCCCTATGCCAGCGATAGCCCGGTGCAAGCAGGGGACGCCCGGCTACCCTGAGAGGGGGCCCAGTGCCCCTGGGCAGGCTGGCTGCCAGCAGCCCGACTTTGGCCTCTGAGGCCCGTCCCCCCCCCCCCCCACGGAGTCCCACTGCCAGGGCGGAGCCCCAGGGTGGGCCGTCCCTACTTTGTCCCCGGGCCGCCCCTGCGCACTGCGTCCCGCCCCGGACGGACAGGCGGTCGGCCCGCCTGCGGGAGGGGGAGCTCCAGAGCTCAGCCTGGTCCTAACCAACCCCCGGGACCCAAGCAAAGCAAAGCAAAGCAAAGCAAACTGCTCGGCAGCGGGCGCGTACACTGGGGCCCTAAGCCCCGGTCAAGTTGCCGTTTGCTGCCTACACACCTGGCACCACTGGAACTCTGGCGCTTCTAGCTGCGGGCTGGGCTGGGCCGGGCCGGGCCGGACTGGACCGGACTGCCGGACGCAAAGACGGACCGCTCCTCGCGCCCCCCCCCCCATGACTGAGCACGGGAGCGGGAGAAAGGAAGGCGGCCCCCCACCCCACCTGCAGCCTCGGTGTCCCCGACATGATCCCCTATTTCTCCGCCAACGCGGTCATCTCCCAGAACGCCATCAATCAGCTGTGAGTACGAACTCCCGGCTCGAGCTGGCCGGCTGTGCGCCGACGGAGCCCCGGGAGCGCCCCTGACTTACCAGGTGGAGGAAGCTCCAGGGGCAGCTGCAGCCGTCTTTTTGGGGAGGGGGAGTACAAGGAGGTGCGGGGAACGAAAGAGAAAGAGGGGCACTCAGCCTTGATTTGAGTACTTTTCGATCACCAGGTGTGCCCTGGAAGAGATGGAAAGGGTAGAGTAGAATGCGTAAATTACAGTGAGAATCCCAAGTTAACTCTTTAGAAGGACGAAGAAACTTTCAATCTCAGAGCTTGTTTTCCGACTGCCAGTGGGAGAGCAGGGACTGAAACGTTGAGAGCTTGGGCAGTGCCAGTGTGTAATGGGTCCAAATCAAATCAAGAGAGATGACTTTTTTTTAAAAAGCGCTTAGCACAGTGCCAGGCTTGTAGATGGTGCTTAAATGCAAGCACTCCTTCCGCCTTCCCTTCCCCCCAAATGATGGAGATCTGGGTGAAGGGTAGTCAACCAAGCATCAGGATTTCCAGCCCGGAAAAGTGTTGTGGAAATCCTGCTGTTGACTCAAGCCACTTGGTTTTTTGAAGTTTAGACTCCCTGATATGCTCCTAATGGACTCCCCAGAGGAGGTTTATGAGTTTGGGTCTTGAGTTCTTTCTGGGAACCAGACTTAAATAGCTTGACTTGAGCTTATTTGGTTTATCACTAGTAGCATAGAACTCGCTCCTGAACCCGGGGTTTTCAACGCAGCCTACTAGAGCCTCCCGTGGAGACAGCAGTTTAGCCAATACAATGAAGTTATGCCTGAACTCAGCAAAAACAAGCTCATGTTAAAGCTCTTGTCCCTTGAAAGCTTCTCTTGAGTTTGTCCTAACCTACTCCGTTGTGGCTCACTCTATCTGAACAGTATGATAAATAAAACCGCTCATCTTGCCCTAAGTTGTATAGTAGAATCGTAAAGATGCAACTAGTGAAGCTAAGTTCTCAATGAGTGAGAGGGGCTGCTGGAGGTTACTGAGGTCTAGAGTAACTGAGCCTGCTTTGTGCTTTTTAGGGAGGTAAACTACTGCTGAAACTGCCATGGAATACTTCACTTATTTGTGGAAAGCTGCTTTCTGACAGGCTGGTCAGCCCTGAATTGGCTGAATTCGGGATCCCACTACCCCTCACAGATCTCTATACTGTCTATCTATCAATCATCCTCACACATATACGTACATATACATATGTACATAATTGTTAGGAAGGAAGAGATTATCTCTAAAATGAATTTTAAGAGAATCTCTAAATCAAATTTCTTTTAGCCAACAGACTCACCCTTCCACCACACCTTCACTAACTTTGGATACAAGTAAATTCATTTGACTTATCACTTTCTCCCCTGGAGAAAGTGCTAATGAAATAACCAAAAGGTAAGCCTGGAGAGAAGAGAATTCGGGGATAATCCATAAATTCCCAATGGCAGAGTTGCCTGGATTTAACTTTTTTTTTTTTTTTTTTAAAGAGGAAATTTGAGTTGGGGGCAGAACTTACACTTTCTAAGCCTCCTCACACACATGCAATATGAAGTCCTGAGTAGCCTGCAAGGTCACTTTTGCAATTTGGCAGTTATAGGAATAATCTTTAACTGCTGGCATACTACTTGCTACTGAAAAACATGAGTCACCATACTAAGAAAGACTTGTCTTTTTTTCTAAAATGAATAAGTTGCCAAAAATATAGACAGTTCAAAAATTCTAAAACATGCTTCAAAGGTACATATACATATGTCTTTTGTTTTGGACTTTGCTCTTCATATTTATTTTTCTTGGCTAAAACGTGGTCATTTTCATTGATATCGTGCTCAAAGTTACTATTGCTCCTCTGGAATCCACGTTTGAGTGTTCATAATATCTTATAAATCCTCAAGAATCTTTTGTTGCTGTTGCTGTTGTTGTAAACTTGGATCAAAATTTCAAGTCAGCTTTAATAGTTCTTCCTACAGGGCCTAATCCATTAAACTTCAATAGAAATGAAGATTCCTCTATGAAATGGCAGCTTAGAGACAAAATTGAATCAGTGACTCCTAAGGGTTGGGCAAGATGTGTCCTTTGTGAACCTAGTCTTTGGAAGATTTAGTGGCCTCAGTGACTCACTGTCTTCTCAGTTAGAAGGAGCATAGATAAGGAAAGGTGGGACTTTGTCACTTGAGATGTCATGAGACTATTAATGGAAGTGTGAAGGGGCGGTTCTCATAGGATTTAGTTCTCTAGGATTTAGAATTGAAATGTACCCACCCCCTATTTTAGTGATCAAAAGAAAGTTATAGAATTCTAAGGGAACTTAAGAGGCCATCAGTTTTAAACTCCACAATTTACTGACATAGAAATTTTGACTTAGAAGAGGTTAAATTATTTGCCTCAGGCCACATAGGGTCTTATAAGTAAGCCATAAAGTGAAAGGGGGTGGGGGATTGGGGGTTGGGAGGAAGGAGGATTCTGAATCCAAATTCAAGATTTCAGTGCATGAGTTTTCCTTTTTGAAGATACTACCTTCTAGCCAGAGCCTCCAGGGCTAAATAATTTTTTGTAGTAGAATTTTCTGAATAGCTAAAGGTTTATTATTTTAAATAGCAAAACCTTTTTTTAACTTAGCCATTTTGTTTAGAAACGTTTTTGAAACACATTATGTTTCCTTATTTAAATAAAAAAAAATTGATCTCAAATTCATCTTCTTGATTAAGAACATAATGTCCACAAGGGATTCTTGAAAGGGTGTTAGGTGATTCACCCTTATACTGAATGGATATTGTCCACAAGTACTTTTTTATTCTTCCCACCCCATTTTCAATTTTTTGTTGAGCTGTTGCTTGTAAATTAGATAGTCAAGAACACCATAAGAACTGTGTGTAAAAAAGAAGAGTTATTTTTAAATTCTTGGTGGGATTCTTTGAGTTTTATTAATGCATGAGTTTTTATTAATAGACATTCCTTTTGATTTCTGCTCTTTTCCTCCTCCCAATACAACCTTGTTATTCATTTTGTATTATTCTATATAAATTCATTTATGTACGTGTTTCCTCTTCCATAATACACTCATCAAGGATAGGGACAGTTTCTCCTTGCCCTGTATCTTTAGGACTCATAATCAAGAGTCTGTTAATTGTAATTGCTTGTTGATTGTTCTGCTCTTCCAGGGCCCTGTTTGCTTACTTTTTCCTTTACTTTTGTGATTGAAGAAAATCAAACATTGACATTAAGATGTTTCCTGAATTTGGAGTCAAAAAACTTGGGTTCAGATCTCAGCTGTTTTTTATTAGCTGTGTGCTCCGAAACAAGGTTACTTAATTTTCCTGGATCTCAGTTGTGAGATCTTGTGATGTCTCTGTGCCAGTGGAGCCAGCTAGGTAGCTCCAGGGAGAGAGTATTGGGCTTAGAGTTAGTTCAAATTCTACTTCAGAGAGACTCCGTAGCTGTGTGACCTTGGGCAAATCACTGAGCCTATTTGCCTTAATCCAGTGGAGAAGGATTACTCAAAGTATTTTTGCCCAGAAAACCCTATGGACAGTATTGATGCGCTATGGCACACTATGGGGCCACAAAGAGTTGGACATGATTCAGTGATTAAATGACAGCGTCAGTCAAGGGATTGGATTTATGTCCTTGCCTCCAAGTTGCTTTCTAGCGCCAAGGCCTATGAGCGGATGATTTTAAGTTGCTTAATGATTGAATCTTGGAGATGAAAAGCTTTTGTAGTCATTTTCTCCTGGAAAAAAGATATTATTGTCAATTCTCTTTTTCTAATTCAAAGACTACAAATTCCCCTCACTGTGTAAAACATCGAGTGTTAAAATAGAAAGCATAGAGCTGGTTTTGGTTAGACATCAATGGAGGCGCATTAGAAGCAAGCTAATTTGTGCGCAGACTCCAAGTGTCAACACTATTAATATAGACTTGAGATAATACAACAAGAAACAAGCTCATTTGTGTTCAGATCTAATTTTAAGAATCTGGAGTCATTGTGAAGGAGAGGGGGAGGGAAGGTGGAAAGTTCCCAAGAACTTTTAACAATCTATGCTAAGTCTGTATCCCTTTGGGTATCCATACTTTTGAATATAATAAACATCTTAATTTCCCAATAAATTGAAATTGCTTTGTTATATAATGAACAGACAGACGTACAGTCCTGCAGAGAGGATATCACGAAACAGGGACCCGGTTGCTCTTGCTCTCTGCCAGACATGGCTTGTCTAGAAATAAGTTGCTGTTTTTATGGTCTGGAAAGTTCAAGGATCATGAATAATTAGATAAAATGCTGGCATGAGCTATAATTGAAACAATGTTCCTATTATGAAGAACTCACTGCAGAACTCTTGGAATTTCTGCATTCTAGACATCACTTGATTTGTTAATGAGGTTCCTTTAAGCCCTTTTATCCTTGACCTGAAATATTTGTCCATAGTTATTTGGTTTCATTTATAAATGTGTTTGATGATTTAGCAGCTGTACATCAGAAGTTTAGAAAGCCTGGAGCATAACAACAGATGGGCTTGTCAGGATGAGTCTCCAAATTGTTCCTTTTCAAGAAAGTGGAGATTTGGCAGCCTTTTCATTCTCGTATTAATAATAAAGATCCTTGCATTCATATAATGCTCTTTAATGCTCAAGGTTAATTCACATTGTTTCATTGGAGGCTAACAGAGTGAGACATTCATTGCATGGATTGTAAGAAGGAACAATTTTATATAGCTCTACTTGGATTTGGATAGCTCTATGAACTCCTACTGTTGGACTCCTCCAAAGCCTTTTTATTTATACTAACATCATGCCCTGATGTATTTGGTAGCCTTGGCTTTCTAACTTCAAAATGCATATTGTTACTTATGCTAAGTAACAGTTGCAGAAAGTAAAAAGAATACTAGCTCTAATTATGAGCTAGACCTAATTATGGTCTATTGGTCTAATAAATTAATCTGAGAGATTGTGTAAAAGAAAAGGAAGGTGTTAGGGCTTGTCAGAGGGAGACCAGAGGCCCCAGACTGCCTGCCTGCCAGTTTGGAAGAGGGGCAGGCCTGCAAAATGGCATTTATGGACCACTATGCTGGGGCCTACTTTTACTAAGGGAATTAAGATTTCCATAAATATTTTAGCAGTTTGTAAAGGGCCCCAAAAAAGAAATGTTTGATCTCTGAGTATGCCTGGAGGACTCAAGAGATCCATAATTAGGTAACCTGTTGCAGAGAGTTTTCATTTTCCAGCCCCATAGGGGCATGGATGGGGCTTAGACTTGTGAGATCCATGGCTATATTCCTCCCAGCTGAGGAAACATTCTCTCCATCTAGGTCAGCACTTCTCAAAGAGCTGCGCCTGGAGCACTAACACATGAAGTTGGGGTCAGTGTAGAGGCAGAACCTGATCCCAGGTTTCTCTGACTTCAAGACCAGCTTGCCATATACTCTATCACTCTCTCTTCCTTATTTTCAGAGCTATGTACCTACCTATTTAAAACTTCACAGAAGTGGAAATGGTGTCTGCTCTGCTTTCAAAGTACGCCTCCGTTTCCACTAGAGAATTTATCTCTTCTCCCTACCCCCCCAAAAAAATTAAAATGAAATTCTAAAGGGAAGGAAAAAATGCTTATTGATATAGATCTGACTGGATATGAATCATTTAGATAATTATTTTGGTTATATAATGCTTGATAATTACAAATCACTTCAATTGGGCATAAACATAATACTTTGAAAAAAGTGGATCATATATTATTCCCATTTCATCTGTGTGCAAACTGAGGCTCAAAGTCACACATAATCACACAACTAGAAGAGAACCGAGCTGCTGACTCCTAGTGCTTTTTATACTATCCTTGATATATGCCCTTGATATGATACTAAGAAGGAATTAATCAAATCTTTCCCCTGTATTCCCTTCTGAAATTCAGAAAACTCTTCAGACTTTCCACACTAACCATAGCTAGTTATTAGAGAGAGAAATTTCAGTGTCTCTTAAGTCCAATGTGTTTGGACTATTGAATGAATGATAAGGTCATACTTTGGGGGGATCACCCTGCTATGAATTCTCTGTTGGAATTTTTGGATATAGATCTTGTTCTTCATGACAAGACATTAAACTGAATTAAAGATATGTAACCTTGGCTGATAAGCTCTAATATCTGCACACCCAGATTTTCCAAAAAGTGCAGAGTACCCCCTGGTTTCTGGATTGCTTACAGTCAAGGGTTAAGTTATCCAGGAAAAGGCTTTCTTTTGCAGAGTTAGGTGATGCAGGATGTTGCTACCCCTAGTCCAATTAGTTTTAACTTGAAGAAATGTGCAAAGAACATCAAAGCTTCCTTAGGCGTGCCTATTCAGAAAGGATGTAGCCAACTGTTTATAAATAGGTTGCAGGTTTTAAACAACAAAAGGTGAATTTGGAGCTTTTTTTTTTCTTTCACTTTACTCAGGAAAGAATATACTCTGTATACTATATCAACTTGCTTTGAGAAGGGTGTAACACTCCTATTTTTATGGCATCACTAGAGATTTGGAGTATACTTTGTTAGAGAAACTACCTCCCTTTTTACCCTAGTACAGCAAGCTTTGGGTTGCCTCTGTTTTCTAATGAAGATTAACCATTTCTATACTAGTTATTTTCATGTCACAAATTTTTTATTTACAGAGATCAAAATCAACAAAAGTATATATTTTATCACATGAATTTCATACAGGACTAATTAATGACACTTTGTAGCAATCCAAAACTGAAATAGGCTGTTTATTTAGGGGGTAAGCTCCCCATGACTAAAAATATTCAAGTAGAAACCCTGTAGTCATTTATCAGATAGTTAAGAGTCATTCCTCTCTAGGGTGGGAGACAGAACTAGATGATCTCCAAATCTAAGATGAGTTAGATCAGTTGATATTTCTCAATGAGGCAACTGTGTTCTCTATGTTCTGGGTTATTAAAGGTTAGATGCAGAAATAGCCATTTTTCCTCAGTGCAGAGCAGGAAGCTTTTCCTGCAGTCTTAGTCACCACAGGTAACTAGCAAGATGTAGTTGGCCAGGCCTGGGAGCCTAGCAGCTTGTCCTCGATGTGACACTTTGTACATTGTGTTGCAATAGCCAGCTGGTGTCGATAAGGGCCGAACAGAGCGAGGTCTCTTCCTGTTTTTCTCCTCTTGCTTTACCGATTCTACAGATGGCTCTTCTGGACCACTGTAAGCCCACAGGAGAAATATCATTTTGAGGGCCTGAGTATTTTGCCTCAAAAAAGCTTTCAATGTTTTGTTAAACAGACAGCTGATAGCCAAGCTCCCTTCTCATTAAATTAACCATTCTGGTTTCTTCTTGTTATTATTGTTGCTTTAATGAACCTTTTGGTTTTGTGGGGAGCTTCAGTTGCACAAATCTTATGTGGTTGGGGATGGGGAGGGACTGACACTCAGAGGATCTGTGTTCCTAGGACAACTAAAACAACAGATTTAAACAATGAGTGAGCAGACTGGACCCCTCCAGGGCCCCTTGGACCAAGCTTGGAATGAGCCAGGCTCCCACCCCCAACTCTTTTTGACCCAGGACTAACTTTCACATGATTGGAGATCTCCTTTACAAGCTTTAGTTCTGTCTCATCTTAATTCGTGGCCTAAGCTCAGCATTCTGGTGATGCATAGAAGGGTTCAGACTCTGGTGGTAGAACTTGGGGTGGAAAGCGGCAAATTTTATGTCCACGGTTCACAATCAAGTGTATCATAGTCCTTCTAAAAGCACATGGAAAACTGAGAGCAAAGGATCCTTACCTGAAAGGGAAAGTAGCATTGTTGTGTTTTACCAATAGTTCCTGCCCTTGATAAGTTGGAAGAGAAGCTGGCATCTCCTAAAAGCTGTCTTATAGATAGGTAGTGGTCACTAGGAAATTACCTGGATCCAGGTGTGTATCTACACTCAATTTTTATTATATATCCACAAGGTATGTAGCATATGTCCCCACTTTGCAAATATTATGCACACACAAACTGATGGCTATCAGTTTTATAGCTGTTACTATTGAATTAGTGATTCAGTTTATCTGAAATTGCATGTAAAAAGAATAGGAGGAACAATCATGTTACTCATCAGAGCAGTACATAGCCTCCTCTAAAAAAGCCAATCCTTCCCCATCCCTTTTTTGGGTTGATAGATAGTATACTAACATCAAATGCCAGGTGAAATTGGTTCACTCCCCAGAGGACTGGTAATAGGTGTGTGGTGTTATGAGCTGGGAAAGGGGGAGAGAGAGTTCCATGAACACTCAATAGCGTAGTTGCCAATTTAAGGCTCAGTTTAGTTTTGAACAATTCCAAAAGCTCTGGGAAATTCTTTAGTTTATAACTAAACATTGCGTGGAAAAAAAAAAAAGGAGAAGTGAATGAAATGCGGAGATCTTTTGCATGATTAAGAAAAATACCAACCAATCTTTGCAGTTAGTCAACAATTCATAAAGATTATGAGCATTCAAATGCTGAGCCAGAGTAGGAGCTTAATAATCTATTAAGACCAAAAAATGCTGGAGACTGAATGTAAATCAACACGTGCAGTGTTCATTATTTTCTTTTTTTTCTCTCATGGTTTTTCCCTTTTTTTCTGATTTTTTTTCTCCCAACATGATTCATGAAAAAATGTGAAACAAAAAAAAGTAATGTACATGCATAACCAGAAAAAAAGAAAACAAAATGAAGGGGGGGGGAAGACAAAAATAATCACTGAAGCTGCTAAAAGCATATATCTGAGGGAATAGAAATAGCAGTGTAAGACTTCATTTTATTTCTATTTAGGTGTTATTTAAGCAAGTTGTAACCAATTTTTTTCACTCATTAGAAGTATATCTGGACAACTAGAGAATTCTGACAAGCTTCCCTTCCCTTGCAGGAGCTTTCTCTCAACCAGAAAAAAAAACCAAAAAACAAACAAACAAACAAACAAAAAACACCTTCCCTTGTAGAACTCTTATAAAATTTACATTTATTCTCTTCTCTTGCAGGTTTTCTTTCTCTCAACCAGAAAAAAAAATCCCTTTGTAGAATCTTATAAAATTTACACTTATGTTCTTTTTTGTATTATAGATAGGTACAAGCCTTATCATTCCTATTAGAGTATAAGCCCTTTGAGGTGACTGGACAGTTTCTTAGACATCATTGTTATCCCTTTTGGAGCCTAGGTACTCGGTATTAAATTCAATTCATCTCCCCTCTCATCCAAGAATAGTTTGTTTGATTTTGTCTTGCCTGTGCTTTACATACATCCTTTAAAGAACATGGGTGCTCTCTCTAAAGTATGGCAGTCTCCCCTCTCCTGACTTGCTTACCATGACTCAGCTGCCTTCTCACTCCTGGGACCTACCTCTCCTGGCACATCCCTTCACCACACCTGCCCTCTTTTCCCACTCCTGAGCTCTTGCTGGTGGCCTCCACCCAGGCCATGCATGCTTCATTCTCTTCCTGACTGAACTTCTGACACTCTAGCCTTGATCACCATGCTCCTATCAGGTGACTCTTCTCTTCCTGCCCCTCCTTTCACTTCTCTTTGATGCTGTCTTCTTCTGTTAGAATTAAGATTCTTGAGGATAGGAACTGTCTTTTCTTTTTTCTTTCACTTCTATCACAGGTGCTTTTGTGCATGGCACAAAGTAAACACTTAATAAATATTGTTACCTACCTGCCAAATATATCAAAGTATTTATAGCAATGCTTTTTATAGTAATGAGAAACTCAAAACAAAGTAGCTTAGAATCACTCAGACAAACAAGTTGCAGTACAAAGAAGTAATATAATATTATTGTACTGTAAGAAACAGGAGTATGATGGTTACCAAAAAAACATGGGAAGACTTATGAACTGATGGAAAACAAAATGCACAATGACAAACAACCACAGTGTAATGAGAAAAAAAATATCTAAACACTAGAAATTTGAAAGTTGAGATAGAAGAATGCATCTTATTCTCTTTGCAAAGGTGGGAAACTTTTGAGAAGGAAGACTGCATGTAATATCAGCTTTGTTTATAGTATTGGTTAGTTTTGCTGAACTTAGTTTCTTTTTTTTTCTTTGTTATAAAGGATGAGAAGTACATCCTTTGGGAAATGCAGGTTATAGAAAAATTGAAGATAACAACTATTAATGTATTAATGTTTTAAAAATTAAATCCTCGGTTCTGTGTATAATAACCAAATTTGACATTTGGCAAATGTTAGTTGAAATGTTGTCAGCCTGGGTTTTCATGTTAGCTTTGGGTCCCCAGACTATTAACCTCATCATTTTAGAGAAATCTCAGTATGTGTATACTTAACTTTTGTATATAAATGATTATGTGATCACATGGAAATTTGTTTTCTTGTTTTCTGCCATGTATGGTTAGGTTGTTATTGTTTAAGTAAAATATAAACTAGTAACAATTTTTAAGTACCTATCATGTGAAACCTGTGTGTAGCTCCAACAAGACAAATATATTTACCTGAAAACTGGCCTAAAGAATCTCATCCTTAGGTGGCTGTCATAAATTCTTTGGTCCTGGCAACCCATGAAACAAAGACAAATCTAAGTGAGCTTGTTTGGTGCCACCCTTTTCTGCTTCTGCAGAGATAGAGACAGAGGAAAATGGGGAAAAATGTATTAATACACATGGAGTTTATAGGCCATTTTGTAAACTGTCACTTGGCCTTTAGAATTCTGAAGGTAAGATTTTTGTTCTCTTTTCAATGAGTGGAAATACAAGAGGAATTGAATTATATCGATCTGGTATTTTTCGTTTTAAACGAAATGAGAAGACAAAAGCAAGTTTTAGCCATGGGAGTATGGTTCTCAGGTTTTCCTTGGAGAAGCAGATAAAATAATTGGCAGAGTTGGTTTTATCATGTGCCCCAAAGTAACTAGAAACATCATGACCCTGGGTCATCTTGTATTACAAGACTCATGACAAGTATTTGCAAATGACTAGGAAAATAATTACAGCTTCTGGAGGGGCATCTGTTACAGAGGTTTAAAAAGTATAGAATTTCTACAGAGAACTTAAGACTCTCCAAATGAAAATGATATATATTTTTATATTGAGTGACTTAAACACAAATGTGAGAATCAAGTGGCAAGAAATAGATTGGTGTGAGTGGCCCAAAACTCAACAAAAACCTCATGCATCTACATTTTTTAATAGTAAGCAATTGATTAGAAAGAATTGGTTAACACCAAGTAGCACTGCAAAAAAATGAAATGATGTATAATTTTCACAAATAGGAAACAACTCAGTCAGTCATTGCTAATTAGCTGCCTGTGAGCTGCTAGATCACCAGCTTCTTAATGGAAAAGCCAACATTGATAGAAAGCTAAAAGAAAGAATAAAAATGAGAAAAGGACATGGCATGCAATTGAAACAACTCATTTCTAGCCTATTCAAAAAAGGTATTGATAATGAAAATGATAGTGGATGGAAGAAGAAAATCAATTTTTAAGTATAACAATTTCATGCAGAAATGTCACTGCTGTAAATCAGTTGCCATCATAGAGACCAAAAGAGTATAAAAACAACCTTAGTCAATAAACCCTTGACTGATTTACCAGATGGAGGGAGATTGAGCCAAAGGCAACCACTAATTAGAGTATAAACTGGTTTACCAAACCTCATAGAAAAGGATGAGGGAAGATTGTGAGTAGTATTGCCTCATCAAGCAGAGGGAAGCAGTGCAAAATAGAAAAAAAATTATAAAATGTTTAATGAGTGAGAAGACTGCAGCTAGTGGGTACCAAAAGGGCACATGGTTGAATGCCTCAGTTCAAATCCACGAAGAGGGTCAACATTTTATGAGATAACTTACATAAATTGAAGACATCCTTGATGAAGTCTCAAGTCAGGAACAGACAAGCTTTACTTTTTTTTTAAGCTTTTTATTTTCAAAATATATGCATGGAAGATTTTTCAACATTGACCCTTGTGTTTCAGATTTTCCCCTCCTTCCCCCCACCTCATTGCCTAGATGGCAAGCAATCTCATATATTTATACATGTTAAAATATATGTTAAATCCAAGATGTGTAAACATATTTATACAATTCTCTTGCTGTGCAAGAAAAATCAGATAAAAAAGGAAAGTGAGTAAGAAAACAAAATGCAAGTGGACAACAACAAAAAGAATAAGAATGTTATGTTGTGATCCACACTCAGTTCCCAGAGTCCTCTCTCTGGGTGTAGATGGCTCTCTTCATCACAAAATCATTGAGATTGGCATCAGTCATCTCATTGTTGGAAAGAATCACGTTCATCAGAATTGATTACTATGTAATATTGATGTTATTGTGTACAATGATCTTCTGGTTCTGATCATTTCACTTAGCATCAGTTCAAGGCTCTTTAAAATCATCCTGCTGGTCTTTTCTTACTGAACAATAATATTCCATAACACTCATATACCATAATTTATTCAGCCATTCTCCAATTGATGGGCATCCATTCAGTTTCCAGTTTCTTGCCACTACAAAAAGGGCTGCCACAAACATTCTTGCACATTTGGGTTCCTTTCCTTCCTTTAAGATCTCTTTGGGATACAGGCCCGATAGAAACACTGCTGGATCAAAGAGTATGCACAATTTGATAACCCTTTGGGCCTACTTGAACTCATTTCCTCGAGCTCCAGGCCTAGCATTACCCCATCCTGTATTCCTTAGAGACTTCATGGAGGCCATCCAGCACAGGATCCAAGCTGAAGAAAGTTGTTTCCTGGATGGTGAGGATTTCCAGAAGCTTCTGTTTGGGTACCATGCTGGCTGCATCAAGCTTGAGAACATTTCAGAGCTTTGTTGAAAAGATCCTTAACCTTCCCTCCCACGTGTTGGCCTAACTGTCCCCATAGAAAGACAAAAGTGAAGAAAGAACGTTTGCAGTTCTAGGCACAACAGTTTGTATTTCCTGCCTGTAGCACAATGCTTCGAATATAGTAGATGCTTAATAAGTGCTTCATTCATTCATTCATTTCTCTAAGTGAGTCCAGAATTAAACAGGAAGAGGAGAATAGGCTAACAAATTACAAAGCTCCTTTAATGATCCAAGCATAGATTAGAGGCAAAGCCCAAGCATGGTAGGCCCTGCCAGAGTATGAACTTTCTGCACTATATATATAGTCTTTGAGGATCAAAGGTCATTTCTATGCTGTGATGAAACATCCAAGAAGCATTTTGGGGGGGGGGGACCTTATATACAGGTGGTAAAAAAAAATACTCAGATGCAGCATTATTCACAAAGAGCATTGTATTGGCATTTAAACTCAACATAATAAAATGTAAACTTCAAAGTATATAACACTTTTAAAATAACAGTGATCTCAAACTTCTAAGAAGCAAAAAGATAAGTGTAGGTTAATAAATTCACCTTTGAACCCAGCACCCACTCCCTGAGAAGAGCTGCTTTGATCCTTGGGAGGGCTGGGCCTCCCTCCTCCTGGCTGTACAGAACCTTCTTTCTGCTCACCTGCTGTCGCTTAGGTCTAAGTGGGGCAAAAATAGTGTGGTTAAAAAAAAATAAAAAGTGGGTAGAATGCGCCATCTCTGTACATATTGCTTAAAGGAGGCTGGTTGCTTTGGGTTGGTGCCCTACGCTCTGATTAGGATTTTCCTTTAGAATCCTAGCAAGAAGGGACTGAGAGATCAAACAGTCCCTTTGCCCAAGAAGAAACCAGGCCCAGAAGTAGGAAGTCACCAGCTCAGCACCACAGCTTATTTAGCAGCTAGCCATCAACACTCACTGTTTTGTACAGTGGTTCACTTTAAAGATCCATTTTTTTTTATTTTTATTGTTTTAATTACATGTAAAAACAATTTGTAATGTTTTTATAATTTTGAATTTCAAATCTTCTCTTTCTCTCCCTTTCCTTCCTTCCTTCTTGGGAAGGCAAGCAATTTGATATGGGTTATACAGGTGTAGTAATACAAAACCTATTTAAAGGACCCACTTTTCAAATTTGTCATATTATTAGGAAGTCCAAGATTCTAGGCCCACTTCTGCCACCCACTAACTTTATTACCCTGGATGAGTCACAGTTCCTCTGAGTCACAGGTTTCTCTAATATAGAGAAGGGAGCTGTCTCTTCCCTCTCTGATGCCCACCAAGCTGAGGGGAAGGAGCAGTCACATGACAGTTTTTTTGGTTGTTGTTGTTGTACATATTGGCAGGTTTTCTTCTTACCCTTGCTAAGAATTTGAGGGTAGAAATAATTGTGTTTGTTTCTTAGTTATTGTGCACTTCTTGAGGATCTGGTGGAAAACTAAATTTTTGAGACAGTCTTTTTTGAAAATCTTTGAGTCATATTGCTTGTATTTATCAGAGCCACAGGTCAGCAATTGCTTTAGCTCTTGGTACCAAGCTCTTGGAGCGAGACAATGTCCACTACAGGAGTACAGGGAGAGGGGGTAAGAGGAGGAGGCAGGAAGAAAGTGCTGTTGATAGCCTAGTGCCCGCTGCACTTGGTCCGGGCTCCTGCCGTTAAGGGGGATCAGGTGCTCCCCACCTGAAGTATGATAGCAAGTCAGCGGCTTCTTAACTAGGAAGGCACATATTTCTAAGTAATGGGCAGTGCAAGTTCTTGGAGAGAAGTTTCACTTTTTGTAGCCAGCAGCCCTGGACATGCTGCTAGAGAACTAAAGAGATGTCTACAACAGAGGATGAGTTCAGAACCTTCCCTTCTGATGGTATCTTAAGTCTCTGTTCACCTCCTTTCCATAACAAGCCTTTGTTCACTGAAGGGTTGACGTCAGTAGTCAGCCTGTGTAGATGTCTACTGGAGACTAAGTGGAAATGATAAGGTGTCCTAAGGTCAGAGGGGACTAATGTGGGGTCAGCATGGCTTTCAGAAGGAGAAAAGTAACCCTTGGGCCCTGCAGGTTTCAATGCTAAAGTGCAGCCTGGGAAATGTTCAGTTCATCAGCCGTCTTTCAGGCACGGTCAGAGAACCAATGGCAAATTTTTCAGTCAATAGGAAGAGAAACGAAGCAAATTGTGCTTTAAATGGAGGGAACTAATTGAATCTGGTAGTAGTGTGGTGTTCTCTCCAGAGATGGTTCCTCTAGAAATGCTGCTCTGTTTACTGTGAGATTTCAGAAAGCCAGTCAGAAAACAAAAATGAACCATGACTGTTTGGTCCTTTTGTGAGTGTCATCGTGGAAAGCCAATTAGGTGAGATCTAATTAAGTCATTTGGCCAGCTTCACCCTTCCTAGTTTCAGGATGAGAGAAAAAAAAGAAAGTTAATTGTAAGAATCCAAATAACAGTTGTATTTCTAATCATCTTCATAATTAAACTGACTTACTCATTTCAGAAAATCTCTTGCAGTAAAAATATTTTTGTGTATACCAATGAGTGTGAATGAGTCAAAAGTTCCCCATGTTAGCATATATCCTTTGTGTTGTTTCTGAATTTTATTTATAATCATTAATGTATAGTACATTATTAGCCTATTGTATTAAATGTAGTTTTATTCCCCACTGTAACATTCTAATCAATGATTGGGGTGAGATGAGAAACCACTTTGCTACTGGTGTTCTTTTAAATAACAGAGACCAAAGTATTAGGGAAGAAAAGAGGGAACATTAGAAACTAATAAGCTTTTATTTGCCTCGTGTTTTTTGATAAGCTTAAAATTAAACCTGATGCCCTCATGCCATTAATGGGTCTCTTTAAAGTCAAGCTGAAATGTAATTATAAAAATCCAGCTTGCCCTAGAAAGGAAGGAGAAACTGTCCCCCTCTCCCTTTCTTCTTTGCAGTGGTAGAGTATGAGCATTGAAAATTTCATATGTGATCAGCCTTACATGTATTTGTCAGTTTTTCTGAATTTTTTTTTCTCTCTCTTTTAGGGCTTTGTCATAGCTGATTAATCACTGTGTAGAGAGAGGAGAAAGGCTAGGAACATATTTAGAAAGGAAGGTGACACAAAACCAAAAGTATTAATAAAAATTTTCAAATAAAGCCAATTTGATATCCCCTAAAGTGAATTTGTTTGAGTCACTGAATTTTCTTTGAGTATTCTACTATAACCACTCATATTTCCTTTTTGAGGCTCACAAGATATCTCTAGACTGTTTAGAGTTTTGCTAGAAACCAGAATATTGTGTGTTTGTTCTTCAGGCTCTCTGAGCTGGCCAGTAAGATTTCTTGATCCATTTTAAACATATTTATCATGCTTTAAACATAGCACCAGCTCTAAAATACTGGATGCATTCAAGCAAACATTTTTCTCCCCCTCTAACAGGGAGAACTCCCTAGCCTTTTGACTCCCTTTCTCTTGTAATCTTGAAAGAAGCATTCCAAGAATGGCAATTGCTTAAATGAGACTTGAAATATTCCAGTGAAGCCAAAACGCTTCTGTGTGCTTGGGCTTCTGTTCACAAGCTGTGTGGTAGAAGATAAACAGAAACAATATTGGGGGTGAAGGACTTCTGGTACATTGAACCATATCCAGGGAAGCAGAAATAATTAAAGTTACAAACGATCTTCCCAGAAAAAAAAAAGTTTGCCATGTTATGCCTCAGCATGAGGCAATGCTAATTGCATTTAAAACAGGTGCTTATAGAACTGCTGCTGACTTCTTTATGAAGCTTATTGGGAGGTTTGGAGCCCTGGCTCCTTACACCCATTGTAGACTGTTAGAATACATGGGAGGTTTCAACCTGTACACAGTTAGGAGACTCAGAGCTCCCATTAAGCCATTTTTTCCCTGGCACCTCTGATTTCCATAGTCCATTAAATGTAGATGTGAATTTTCAGCAATGTGTGTGAGGGTATATATTCTGCACCAATTCTCCTGGCCTGCCATCTCATAGTTATTTATTCAGGCCTCAATCCAGGACCTATTTGGTCTTGGCCAAAATTTGTAGGCTTTTGCACGAAACCTTGACAAAACTCATTTTAGTTTATCGCTGGGGGAGATTAGTCACCCAATAAAGATACACTTATTTATTTAACCTTGAAGGGTTTTCTCCTGAGGAAAATATTCCTTTTTTTAGTGCAATGAAAATTTTTAGTGAAAGGTATTCTACACTGAGCAGACCTAATCCAATAAAAGCTAAAGATGACTGAAACCTTATTTTACTACTAATTTGGAAATTGGTATTAGGGAAAGATTACATACAAAAAGAAAGTGTATGGGGTACCTAACTGTATTTTTGGTATCCCCCAGGACTATATTGTTGAAATCTTCCATAAGAGAGGATGATCCCCTCCTAGTGCTGCCATCTCAGTATTAAAGTTAACTAGTTGAAATATAAGAGGTTCTTCGACCTCTTCAGGGACACTAGAAAAGCTTTGGGAAAACATCCAACATCTGCTTATCTTTCCTGCAGTGGAAATGTTCATAATTGCAACGTTCAGTTTCCTTTGACTGAAGATAAACAGATTTCTGCTTGTTATAACTAAGAAGTATGTTTACTGCATTCTTTAGATGGATTCCATTTTTTTTTTGAGTTGGGGAGGGGGGGTTCCTCCATAGGCATCTGGTTGGGATTTTCTCATCTCTGTATCTCAGTCTCATTCACTCTTTCTGAAAGACAGCTGTATTTTTTCTCAATATGTTCAGTCCATTCCTTTTTTCTTGCCATTCCAGTTCCAGTTTCTGCAATTCCAACCTGCCTGCGCCTCCTTTTACCTGTTCTGCCTTTCAGAATCATCTCTCTTACAAACCCTGTGTTTTCTATCCAATGGTGATTCCCAGGTTGAAAATCTGTTTTGTTTTTTGTTGTTGTTTTTTTTTTTTTTTCTGTTCTCCAAAGACCAGAAGATTGAACATTTCACTAGGGTGTTGCAGACAGACCTTTGTGTGTCTGCCCAGGGTGTGGCTGCTCTGGCCCAATTGGCCCCGGAAGATGCTGCATTTCTTCAGGTGCAGCAGACATGGCTCCATTGACTCTGCACCATCTGCAAAGAATGTGAAGGGGGCTTCCTCCCATCTTCTTGGTTGGTTACAGGTTCTCTGTGTGCCATCAGTGGGCCCGAGGCTTGGCCCACCTTCTCTGTGCTACTTTGTCTGAATACAGAGGTCGGTGCTTGACTAATTTGGAAAAGGAACAGTAGAGGAGCCTTAGCAGATTTTGCTTCCTTCTGGTACAGTAATTCTTAAAGCCACAGTATCACTGTGTTGTTAGTAGGGCTGTGAGGCTTAACCTTATACATGACTGATAGTGACTAGCCTTAGCAATTTGGATTTCATAGGCAACTAGGGGGCCTAAAGCCAAAAACTGGCTTCTTATTCTCAAAGCTGAAGTCAGTCACTGTCAGAAAGAGTCAGTATTTGTGATAAAGTATATGGGTATTAACAGAAGGTGGATGACTTTCACATTTCAAGGACTTCAAATTAGCATTTGTGTTAAAAGTAAAAGACACTCCATGAAATATTATTGTTCTATAAGAAATGATGAGCAAGATGATTTCAGAGAGGCCTGGAGAGACTTGCATGAACTGATGCTGAGTGAAATGAGCAGAACCAGGAGATCATTATACACGGCAACAATACTATATGATGATCAGTTCTGATGGACATGGCTCTCTTCAACAATGAGATGTTTCAAACTAGTTCCAGTTGTTCAGTGATGAAGAAAGCCATATACACCCAGAGAAAGGCCTGTGGGGACTGAGTGTGGTTCACAACATAGCATTTTCACTCTCTGTATTGATGTTTGCTTGCATTTTATTTTGCTTCTGTTTTTTTCTTGTGCGGCATGGTAATTGCATAAATATATATACATATTAGATTTAACATATATTTCGACCAGGTTTAGCATATATTGAACTATTTGCCATCTAAGGGAGGGTATGGGGGAAGAAGGGGAAAATTGGAATACAGGGTTTTGCAAGGGCTAATGTTGAAGAATTGTCTTCCTATATGTTTTGAAAAATAAAAAGCTTTAATAAAAAAAGAAAGTAAAAGACACTCTTCTATGTTTCAAAAAATAATAATTTTATATTCATGGGAATACTGTTATAGATATTATTTCTGCTCCTTATTATTCTGTGAGATAAGTGGTGTTCATTCATTGTATTTCTGCTCCTTATTCTGTGAGATAAGTGGTGGTAGTGTTCATTCATTTCAGTCATGTCTGACTCTTCATGACCCCGTTTGGGATTTCCGTGGCAAAAATACCACAGTGATTGGCCATTTCCATCTCCAGTTTATGAGGAAACTGAGAGGGAAGTAGGGATTTGAACTCAGATCTGACTCCAAGCCTGGCTCTAAATTCTATGCCATCTAGCCTTTATTAATTAGCCTAACCTTGTAGTCTTGATAGCACAGTCCCAGTTTTATAGTGAAAGCTCAGCTTCAATGGCTTTCAGTAGATTATAGGAGTTTAATATAAACTGAGACTGCCCTCTCTTCCCAGAAGATGTAAAACTGCCTGAGGGGGCTTTTCCTTTTTCAGAAATTGAAAAACCAAATAGAAGGTAATTCTGAAACCTCAACCAAAAATCTGAAGGCTCCTTACATTTTTGTTCATTGGAAAGCAAACAAACCTATATGGATTTGAGCAAAGACAGGATTTATAAAACAGTTGAGCTGTTATAAACGGACTCATTTTGGCATTCCCTAAAGGCTAATAATAAGTTTTTTTTTTTTTACAAAAATGCCCCACTTGGTATTTCTTAAATTTAGTGCTCTAGTAACCATAATGATGTCATTTTGAACTGATGGAATACTTTTACATAAATATTCTCCCAATGATAATGTTTTAAAATCTCTCATTTTATTGGTAAGCCAATGAAAGCCCAGGGACCTGCAGAAGAATGTACAGCAAATTAATGATAGTGAGGATTAGAACACAAGCATTCTCCATCCAGTGAGTGGTTTCCCCTCCACTTCCCTGTCTCCTTTGTACATATTCTGGTGGAGTTGGGTACGTGGTAATGGATCAGTGGGTCAGCGATTTCAGTTTCATCATTTGTGGGTACTTCCTTTCCCTGATGCTGTTCACCACTGAGACAGCCTTTTCATGGATGGCATAATCATTTCCTGTAGCCACCTTACATTTTCTTCTAGTAAGAAGCCTCTTCAAGGCTTTGCTAAGTCAAGGTTGGACATAATGTTGGTTTATTGTGGCTGGTGAAGCTTCAGCCCCTTGCCCCAAAGAACTGGCATTTGACTGGTTTTGAGCAATCAAGAGTCCATCATTGTCTCCCCATTACAGTGAGACATTGGAGGAACACCATAGTGAATGGTTACTATTAGTAACCATTACAGCTTGATTTTACATGTGAAAAATGGAACTTGGCACATAATAAAGTCATTCAAGAGGATTTATTAAATTAACTTGTAACTTACCCAAGTGATGGAGCAAGTATTAGAACTTGGATCACTGTGTCCAAGTCCAGAACTCTACCACATAGTGAGTGATCTTGGTGGGTCTAAGCCAGGTACCTTAGAATCACCATTGCCGCAGTAGCTCTTTTCTTTCAATACACTGCAAATCACCTTAACCCATGGATGTGCTTTGTATCCCTGTGGACAATGAAGATTTTCCTGTGCTATTTTAGAACCTGAAATAACCAGGTTTGGTCCTGATAATCACTCTTCTCAGAATTATACTTTTTTTCATTGATGGTTAATTTAATTTAGCTTAGGATCATATACATTTCTCATTCTTGAAATTTCCACAAGCCTCTTACAGTACTCACCTCTTCTGCAGTAATATCCTTTCTTACAGATGATAGTTGAAGCTGTAAAATCCCACTAGTTATTCTACATCCCACCCCACCCCACTGGCTTCAGGGGTACTACTCCTGTAAACTGACCACTGTAATCTAGTTAGGGTTGGGTTTATGGCATTTTCATAGCTTATGTGAATTTTTTTTTTCATTTAACTTCAAGTCTGAGCTAAAGCACTTGTGCATGGATTATTTGTTGAAAAGGCAGCGAGAGGAAGGAGGGAAGTCCTTTGTGTAAAAGCATTTTCCTCAGCTGGTCCTCCTTGATGCTGAAAGTCTGGTGTCTGACAGGAAATGATACAGACATGTTTGATAACAGAGTGACAGGAGGAAGAATCGAGTTGAAAGTCCCTGGCCTGGGGGAGAAGATTAGAGATCAGCTGGAAGCTCCCAGGGCAGCTTGGAATTGAGTCACTCAATCTAACGATGAGAATATTATATTCAAGGAAACACTGAGGTAGACTTGTAGGACCTAAATGGAGAACAATTAAAGCAGAAACAGTAATGGGGGGAGAGGAAATGAACAGACGTGTGAGTGCTATCTTCTTGCTCCCTTGGCCAGGAGTATTTTAGCTTGTGTTAAAGTTTTATTCACGAGGCTTCTCTCATGAGAGACACCTACAAAACCATAACTCTAGGAATGCTAGCAATTTGCATTTTTCTTCCAGATGAACATTTTTTATACCATAAATTTCCCACCTGCTTCCCTAGATTATCTGTGGGCATTCCAGGTAAACAAGAACAGTGTTCTGCTTTTCTTTATATCCCCAGAATTTTGCACATTGGCCTGACCCTTAACAATAATGTTTTTGATTAATTGCTCAGTAATTTCCTCTCAAAGTATATCCACTTGTGGTTGAAATCCTTATTTGGCAAATATCATTGATTTGATATCATACTGCATTCTTTACAGACATGAGTGATAGTATTTAGAGACATGATGGAAGTTATTTAGGGTATATGCTTCTTGAGGGCAAGGACTTATTTTTTGCATCCTCAGGATAGATGTATTAGCACAGTGTCCTACATATAGTAAATAAATAATAAATACTAGTTAGATTGGACTAGATTACTAAGAAGTCATAGAAAAGCCCAATGGGATGAATTACAAGGACCATTAGGAACTCAAAGGTGGAAAACAGATTCACTGGTATCAGGTATGATAGAGGCCTCTTTCCTCAAGCCCTAAATATCAGGCTTTTCCTCTTGAAAGTTTTTGATTTGGAAGAGACAAGCTTAGTGTCGTATTTGCCACCTTCCTGTTCTTCTTCAGGGAAGTGGCTAAAGGGGACCCACAATGCTTTTGTTTAGACTACACCACAGAGCCCTGATTCTTCCCTACCTTAGTTTTTTTTTTTCCCTGCTTGGGCAAGACTCTGTTAGCCAACAAACAAAGCAGTGGAGGTAGGGAAGATACTTGCCTTTCAGGATTTTACAAATTAAAGTATAGAGCTTTAATCTATTGGACAATGAACATACAAAACAAAAATGATGTAAAGCTCACAGAAGCAAAAAATACTCCAGATGGACTTAAGTATTACTTTTGCCTTTGCATGAACTTTAAACTATGTTTGATACAGATTGTTTTTTTTGGAATTGGATCAAGAAAATAGAAGTATCATTTTTATATCAGTCATTTCCCCCTCTACTTCCCCTACATTGAATTCTGTCTTGTAACAAAGAAAACCAGGTAAGGAAAAACTGACCAATGAAATAAAAACAATATTAATAATAACAACAGCTGACATTATATATTATTCACTATGTGCTAGGTACTCTGTCAAGTGCCTTACAGATAATATCTTACTTGATCCTCATAATAATCCCGGGAGGTAGACACTATTATTGTTTCCATTTTACAGATGAGGAAACAGAGGTGAAGTGACTTACCCAAAATCATAGAGCCCAAAGGTATCTAAGATTGGGTCTGCACTCAAGATTCCTGATTCCAGGCCTGGCGCTCCAGGTACCAGGTCTAACAGTGTATATGTCTTTGTTCCCTTAACAAGGAGAGTGATGAGTTTTTTGCTCTTTTTTCTCCAGAACTAGGATTGGTTCTTGCTAACTTACATTTGGTTGCCTTTTTGTAATTTTTTTTTTAAATTTTCATCCTTATAGTTCTGTTCTCTTGGTTCTACTTTTTTTGTTCTTCCATCATTTCCTATATACAGTCAAGTCTCTCCTCAGTAACGCATTCTGTTCTAGATGGTGGGAGAATCAATACAAAGAACAAAACAATCTCTACTCGCAAGGGAAAAAAGCAAGTCTACACTGAAAAAAAAAAATGTAAAGAGCAAGTACAGTGAAATGCAAGGAGTGTAGCACATGGTAGTTTGGGGACTGGGCCCCAACAGTCATGATGATCAGGAAAAGTTGGATGTCATAGCTGATGCTTTTCTAGGGATACCTTGAGGCAGAAGCAGGAGCATTGCAGGCCTGAGGGCTGTCCAGTACAAAGGCACCAAGAAGGGACATGAAGTGTGTGAAAGAAAGTGGAGAGGGACATGGGCAGGAGGGGGAGTCGGGAAAGACAGATTGATTAGGACCAATAAGGGAGAGACATGGTCAGAGCTGCATTTCAGGGAATGGATGGAGTGGGAAGCCTGGAAGGAGGAACACGAAGCGACTGCTGCAGTCATCTCAGGGAGGGGATGAGGCCCCAAACTAAGTAAGGGGAGACTTGTAGAGGCAGAAACAAGACTTGGCAGCAGATACCAGTGAGGGACCGGGTGGAGGTCACAGTGTCCAGGTGGTCCAGTGAACAGCAAAGAGCCTCAGAAAAGGTTTGAGCAGAGAAGACTTGGGAATTTTACTCATTGTTTACATTGGTGAGCTTCAGCAGTGCCAAAGCCTTTTGGGAAGGGTGTTTGTAGGTGAGAACATGAATCCAAGGTTTACATGTCTCCGAGACTTGAAATTTCCTCTTGCTGGTTTCTTCACAATTCACTTTTTCTTGGGCTCCACCTCTGAAGAAAAAAAAAAAATTGTTGACAAGAACTTTTTTTTTTTTAAGTCTTGCACAAATGCAGATGTCTCTGAAAACGCAGCTTACAAAAAACATCTGTGGGCTTGACTCCGTTCCCACGGTGTGTTTTCTTCCTGTGCCCTCTTTTTAAAGTTGCAGATGTCGATACTTCTCAACTTGCTTTGGTCCTAATACCACTTCCCTGTTTCCTCCTGCTCTGGCATCATTGATGGTAGTTGTTTTTAGCTCAGTTGCAATATCCTTTCGGTAAGTCATTGTGCTTTTGTCACTTGTTTTTTTTTTTTTAACTTGTTGGTGCCTAAAAGCCTTAATTATCTGAGGGTGCCCTGATGTAAAAAAAATGTACATTTTTTCCATTTTGTTTTTAACGTTATGTAAAGACCCCCACAATGAACACCAGGGCCAGGCATTTTTAAGGCATTTGCTAAAAAACAGCTTTGGGAAAGGAGAAAGAAAATGACATTCTAAACATTTTTGCCATCTTTGTTTTTTTCAAAGCCTAAACTCATTAATACCTGCACAGACTAGTTTATAGTAGCTGTCTGATTTGCAACTGGTAGATTGCTTTAATCAGACAAGAGTTTGCATCTTGCAGTGTCCAAACCTCATGTATGAGAAGAGTATACTCATTTCTACCAGTGCTGAAAGAGCAAAAAGGAGTTGGTGTCCTGGCAAGATGAGTTATGTCCAACTCCCTTTAGATAGCATGAGTTGCTGCCTTGATTGTGCATCCCGATGGAAGCATCCATGAACCTGGAATACGGACTTGGGGAAGTCTGCTCCATTTTCCTTATCTCTTGTGTATTCTCAGTTCTCATGCAACTTACTTAAAATCACTCCCTATGGCTTTTCTTATTTTCTCTGAAGGGGGACAACAACACATTCTGGGTTCCTCAGCCCATTGTTAGCAAAGGTTTCGGGCCCTCCCCTGTAAGAGGAGCAAAGCCATGTAGGCCTCAGGAGAAAGGCCATACCCTGCAGCAGAGACACAGAGCGGCTTGGGTCCTCCTTCCCCCATTCATGGCAGGAGATCTGCTGTTATGAGTGGTTCCACATTGGGATTGTTGCCTCCTTTCTCAAGCCTAACCTACTTGTGGAAGTTTTCTTTTTTACCTCTATCTCTGAAATATAAACCACTATGGGTCTTTGCCTGCCTATCTCCAACTGTAAAGTTGTCTCAGTGGAGGAAAGTGTTAGGTGTAGAAGCACTTCCTCTAAACTTACCCAAAAATGTAGATTTTGTGAACTGAGGGGATAGGCCATTAGCTAGCTGCCAAGTCAGGCTTCCCCAAGGTCTCTTGTGCTCGTCGCCTGTCTTCCCACTGCCCCCATGGTCAGTCTGTATTACTGTCTTTCTCTAATCTTCCTCACCCTGATGCTCATTAGTCTACTTTATGCATAATTTCAGTGCCTCCTTCTTTGGTTAAAACCCTGAAAGGTCTCCCCACAGCCAACTGGGTGGATTTCAGACTCTATGGACTGATATTCCAGGCCCTTTTCATTCTGACATCAGCTGCAGCTTTTCCAGCCTTCCTCCTTGAACTTTCTACTCTACTCAGAATGGGCTATTCGCCATTCCTAGCACATCAGCCATACTCTCACCTGCTCAGTCAGCACACCATTTTTTCCTGATGCCTAAAGCATGGTGTGGAAAGCTCCCCTGGGCCAGGAGAGGCCAGTTTTGTCCTCAGACGTCCAGACCAATTCTCAGCCGTGTTCACACTGTGCCACTTAGTATCTTTCCACTGTCATTCCCCTCCCTGAAACTGTCTGGCTCCCTTTTATGAGTCATCTTCCCTCATTCGAATATGGGGTTCTTGAGGAGCAAAGATTTTTTTGCTTGCTTGTGTTTGTATCTTAAGCATTTAGCATAGGATCTGGCTTAAACACTTAATAAATGAATACTGTTTCTTTTATCAATCGGCCTCTACCACAGCTACTTCAACCCAAATCTTCTGACAAAAATCCAATGTTCTTTTTTTGTTGCAAAGTGCTACCTTCTAGTAAACCTGGAAGCCCTCAACTATAACAGCAATGTTACCAGATTACCCAATTTCTACATTAACATTAGGCCAGGGGCAGCTAGATGGTGCAGTGGATAGAACACCAGCCCTGAAGTCAGGAGAACCTGAGTTCAAATGTGACCTCAGACACTTAACACTTACCATCTGTGTGATCCTGGGCAAGTCACTTAATCCCAATTGCCTCAGCAAAATAAATACATAAAAATAAGCCAAAGAACTGTATAACTCCTGAATATTAATAGGAAAAATTTCATATACTTGTGTGATAGCTTGTTGCTCCACATTTGACAACTGGGGCACTGAATTACTGGCATCTAAATGAATACTTTCTTTAAATCTACTAAAAGGCAGCATGTTACATATTAATTAGCCAGCAATGGAATATAATTTCTGAGCTCCTCACCAGATGGTTCTCTTCTTGAGCCACAAGCTCAATAGCCATTTTATTCCATTTTGGTGAATTTTGTAATGCAACCTTCCCAAAAAATTCTTCAGTATCCTGTCATTAACAAATATCACTTATCCTGCTAAATATTTAGATCACCTCTCCTACCTTCCACTGTTTCATCTACCTGCAGTATTGAACACTTACAACCTCAAGGGTGAAGTTTAGAATTTAGCTAAGGAATAATATGGAATATCACTCAAAAAATGTTTCAAAACTGAAACCTATAATTCTAAAACCTCTGCATTATATCTATCTTTGCCCGTTCTGTGGCCATGATTTCCCTATACATACATACATACATGCATTCTGTCATGCAGCTTCCTGCCTGGAGCAAGCATGCTTCAGATCATACAGCTTTGTGCTGTCTCACAGATTCTTATTTCCTCCTTGGAAAATGACAGAAATAAAATGGCACAGTTACACTTGATTTATATGATATGTCTCAGGACCTGATGAGAGTGAACCTTGGATAGCTTCACAGACCCAAGAGAGTTGGAATGTCCTCTGATTGAAGATTTATACTAGCAAAGTAGTGTGAGGCACAGGTTAGCTTAAGTAAGTATTCCATAGAAACAGGGAAAGGCAGCTGCTCCAGAATTCTGGAGAGGTGCTGTAGATCAGGGCTTCTTAAACTGTCACAACTCCATGTGGAGTCTTGTAACTGAATGTGGGCTTGTGAAATTATGATTTGTTATCAATAAAAGTTTGGTTTGTATAACTATTTTATATACTTATATATCTAGGCTACATAAAAATTTCTTAGGCAAAAAGGGGTCATGAGTGGGGAAAGTTTAAAATGCCCTGGTCTAGATGGCAAAAGAACTGGAAATTTAAGAGGTTGTTCAGTTTGAAGAATAGCTGAATAAGCTATGCTTTATATGTGCTATGGAAAAGCTAGTTAGCACAGTGGGATTGAATCAGGAAGACCTTAGTTCAGTTCTGGCCTCAGATACTCTCTAGCAAGTCAATGAACCTCAGTTTCTTTACTTGTAAAATGGGGATAATAACAACACCTACTTCCCAGAATTGTCTTGAGGATCAAATAAGATAATATTTGTAAAGCATTCAGCTTGGCAGCCAGTACATAGTAGGTGGGGAAGTATTTTCCAGAGAAAGCCTTATACTCATGAGCACAAATAGATGGGGGAAAAAAGTGTGTGTGTGTGTGTGTCTGTTGTTCCCGCCTCTGACCAGTTCAGATGAGAGTGAGATTCAATAGGAATATTATTTTTTTGTGACTGTCTGATTTTTTATGTTGATTGTGTTGCTAGGATGAGGGATAAATTTCTAGTTTAGTTCATTCGTAGCGCACAGGCTAGATTGCAGCTCCTAGCTGTAGGCTAAGTATAAAGAAACAAAGTTATCTAGCTGAACACAAGCTTACTCAATATCTTTGGCCCACAGTTTAAAGTCTGACTTGAATTCCAGTGGAATTCTGTTCTAAACACCTGGAAATGCTGCTATTGGATCAAGAAAGCTAAATGGCTCTTTAAAGGCTGTGGGGCCTTGCTGGCCTGCTCTCCCTTAACTTTGCTCCCAGCTACACATGAATGTGGAACCGGGCTAATGTTTGGTTTCTTGGTAACCAACAGGCCTAGCCTTTTAAATACTGGAAGAGTACTCTAAAGGTCATTTACATTTCAGTCCCTACACCTTCTAAGCATTCCCCTTTGGAAAGGAAAGCATTTAAATTTAGAGTGTGGCGCCATGGGACTGAGGAGTTTTGTTAATTTAGCCCGTGAGGGAATTAGGCTGAGGCAGACTCATACAGGCCTAGAAACAGAGTCCTGAACTCTGTTTTGTAGAATTTATTTGGGAGGAAAAGTTCATAGACTCAGAGGATCATAAATTTAGAGTTGGAAAAGGGACTTGAGAAATTGCCTCTCCTAACCTTGTGTTATAGATGAGGATTGAGCCGAAAATCTGAAGTGACTTGCCCAATTTCCTAGAGGTCTGAAATGGAAGAGAGCAAGGAAACCTTTGGGCCTGGGCCCTCGGCCCACCATGCTTTTCACTTAGGGCACACCAGCTCCAAGACCAGCTCATTTCTTGGGAAGTTTTGTCCTTTTATTTTAAAGGCAGACTATTTTCAAATTATCGTTTAAAAGGAAGCAAGGGTCAATGTTGAAAAATTATCCATGCATATATTTTGAAAATAAAAAGCTTTAATAAAAGAAAAAAAATTAAATGGAAAGGGTCTTTAAGACTGGCATGAAAATGCTTATTAGATGAAACTCGGTCTTTCCCCATGTCTTTCTCCAAGGCCTGAACATTCTCTTTAAAACAAATATCACAAAATATAAACTAGAGCACACATCACTCAAGTGTGACCTTTGCTGCTTAGAAGGATTATTCAGCTGTTTTACAGTAACAGGTACAGGGTGTTGAGGAGGACCAGCACCTCCCTGGGAGGGCTTCCTGAGCCCTTTTCAGGGCTGCTTATCAACCTTTTACCCAGCTCTCACTGTGGCTCCAAGAAGCTGTAGTTTGTGCAGTAGCCACGGCCCCATAAAACTGGCAGACTTGCTTCACCAGGTTAGGGGGTAGCTGATAGGCCATTGGTGAATCGGGGGGATATGTACCTCAAGCACGTGAATTCCCCCCAGCAGAATGGGCACAGGAGAACAATTTGTGCTGACAGCCATGAAGCAGGTGTGGTGGAGTGCCTAGAGCTTGACCACTCATTGGGTCCCAGGAAATTGCTGGTCATCCTGACTTGTGTCCTGCCACTGGACTTCAGTGATGACTCTGGGGAAGAGGGGGAACCTGGCAACTTGTGCAGCTCTCCCTCACTTAAATCCAGGTCACACACAAGTTGACATCACCCATAATGTCTCTGAACCACTTTGAAACCGAAGTCCACAGAATCAGAGAGAACAAGCCACAAAAGCCTCAGAGCAGCTGACAGCCATCCCACCCAGACTCGAGGGAGAGGCCCTCTTGTCGTTTATGTAGATGTGCAGGCCAGGAGAGGAGTGCCTGTGGTCCCCTCTTCTGACATAGACTTTGAGACCTACCACAAGTTAAGGACATCAGGTTTGAAGGAAGGAGAAGGAGAGGGGGGCAGGAGGTGAGGGAGAAAAACAATCTGCTTCAGACAATTAACTGCAAAAGAGGTGACTTTCCTCAAATGTACCTAAACCCTTTAGCACAGTGGGAAAGAGCCTTAATGTCCCACTACCTGAGGCCTTCATTGTTTGACAGCATAGGGCAGGAACTTTACTGGCCCTACATCCTAAAGAAGAGACCCGATTAGATTCCATATATGATGCTACAATTCACAGTGGTAAAGGTCTTAAGCGAGTGTTAATGCTCAATGTAGGCAGACTGTCAGTCATCTGAAAAACAGGCCAGAGTGAGCCTTGTAGCTAGTTTTTGCTTTTCTTTGTATCCCTGGTGATTAATGCAGTATAGTAAGTGCTTGGAAATCCTGCTTGACTTTATTGAACAGTTCTGTAAAGACTGTGTTAGTAATCTACCCCAGTCTAGCATCAGGGGAGAGTTTAATTTGGGTCTGGACACATAGAAATTTTTTTTGCATGCTGCCCTTTCCCCTTGTTCTCCCCTTTCCCGCCCTGCATTTCTAGACTTTTGTCTTTGCCTTTGTTCCTGATCCCTGGAATTTTGTCCCTGACCATCTTAACCTATTGTGATCCTACCCATCCTTCAAAGGCCAATTCAATATCACTACCTCTGTGAAGCCTTCCCTGATTAGAAGTAGTCTTTCTTCCTGGGGCCTTGTATAGCACTCTCTATTTCTCTCTGGATGTGTGGCAAAAAGGTTTAGTTTGGGGGCAAAAAACACAGGTCTTATACCAAGAAGGGAATAATGTTTGGATCTGACTTGCCCTGGTAGTAATCTGAACTCCTTTAGTGACTGCCAGAATCTAGTTTGCTCTCACCCTCGAGGTGTAATTGCCAGCTATAGCCAGGTTTCATACATCAAGGCCCCATTGACTGGGTTTCTCCATTTTTGGTTTGATTTGGTGTGGTTTGGGAGTTGATTTGATAGATCTTTTGCAGTAAGTCTTGATACAACATTAGTTGCCAGTTTTGTATTTATGTTGTTAAAAGAACACATTTTTTTTTTTTTTTTGCTGAGGCAATTGGGATTAAGTGACTTGCCCAGGGTCACATAGTTAGGGAATGTTAAGTGTCTGAGATTGGATTTGAACTCAGGTCCTCCTGACTTCAGGGCTGGTGCTCTATCCACTGCGCCACCTAGCTGCCCCAAAAGAACACATTTTTATGAAACATAGATGAATGGTCCTTTGGCCTGTAGAAACTCCACTGTTCTCCAAACCCTTTTTGTGTGATTTGATCACACTTACTTGAGAAGTTAATTCTCTTTGTATTTAGTGGAATTTGTTGACAAAGAACTGCCCCGCCAAGCTGTAGCTAAAGATAAAATATTAGAATGGGCAGAGAATGCTGTTAGTTTTGTTTGTGTTGTGGGGGTTTTTTAGTGGTGTGTTTTAGATATGAACTGAGAGCTTATAATTAATTCACTGAAATTAACAGCTTCTAATGTCGCCATCATGGAAGTTTGAGAGATGTTCTATTAAAAAATGCCTTTTTACTTAAGTCATTTAAACCCCAATTGCCTCAGGAAAAAAAGTCTTTTTAAAAAGAAGGAAAACCTTAAAAGGTACAAATGTTGGAACCAATTTGAAAAAAAATATAATAGTTCATACTTCTAAAGGTTCTTTCCAACTTTAAGATCTTCTGATTTTAAGAAAGCCATACAAAATGTTACTTTTGAAATTTAGGCATAGAGAAGTTAAGTATTTTGCCCATTGTCACACAGCTAGTACATGTTGAGCCTTTACAAGAACCCACATTATCTGACTTAAGGTCACCAAATTTTTCTGAATACATCAGGCTTCCTTTCTCTGCATAGGACTGCTTTAGTTGGGGAAAGAATGGACAAGTAGACATTTGAATATACTAGTAAATTGGAGTCTTGTGCCCCTTCTTCTGCAGTAATGTCTTAATTTTATCATGAACTCATGATGTCTCCAAGGGAAGCAACTCTGGCTGAAAGGAGTCTTTGTATTGAGAGAAGAGTGAGCCCTGTGCCCTAAGGCCAGTCTGGGCACCTGGCTGCAGGTTCAGGCTCAGATCCTTGATAGGCCTCAGTGAGAGAGCCTAGCCATAGAGCTTGAAGCGCCTGTGCTGATCATGTGATCCAAGCCCCGCGTTTTACAGAGGAGGAAACAAGGCCCAGAAGGGGGAAGGGACTTCCCTTGGTACCCTGACCTTCCAGACTAGCTTGCTAGTGGGTTGCTCTCCTTTGTTCTTGAAGAGCACCACAATGACATCACTGTTAGAATCCAGTTGCTGTGTGGCTGATCAGACCAGTAGGAGTTTGGAGCGCTCTGCCACAGGTTGGGCACAGGTCCCTGTGAACTTTTGGGGGAAATTCTCTAACTTTGCACATTTTGTTCTTCTGGGCTAATTCCATTCCACTTTGCTCCTAGAGCACAACCCCTTCTCCAAGAAGGGCATGCTGAGAGGTCCTGGGCCAGTGTCTCCCCTGTCATACAATCAGTTCTAAAGTTCTTAAGAGACCTTGAGAGTGATCTTGTATCACTTTTTCTGACCACCTTGGGTGGTTCTCTGTAAAAAAAAAAACAAAACAAAAGCAAAAACAAAAAAAACCACATTTGACATTCCAACAACATGGCCAGCCCATCAGAGCTGAGTAGGATGCTTGGCAGTCTAGTGGGAGAAAGAATCTCAGGGTCGGTACCTTATCCCACTAGGAGATACTCAGAATCTTCACAGGACAATTTAAATGGAAGATCCAGTTTCCTGGTATGACTTCCAGGTATACAATAGTGAGATCAGTAGACCTTCAGTTTGGTAGTTAGTCTAATACTTTTCTCCTACACTTTCCTTCAAAACAAGATGAAGGCTATATAAGCTGGTTATTTTCTCTGGGTAAATGGGACAAGAGTTGGGAAGGATCTTCATGTGAGAGGAAATCATATACAGTTTGGAAAAATAATTTTGAAAGCTCCCCTTCAAGAACATTCTCCTTTAAAACTAAAATATAACAACTGAATTGATGCAGAATTAAATTCCAAATAAACAACCACCCCCACCTTATGCAATGAGACACACTTTCCAATAACTTGTTTGTGGGAAATTGTGGCTTCAGGCAGAAAATCAAATCACTTTGCCTCAAAGTTTAGCATTGCAGACAGTGCTGGCTTGAAAATCCCCTGGTTCTCCCCAGTCAGGGCCAACAGACACAGGAAGTCAGTGCACCTTGCAGGCTTGTGCATCTGCTGGTCATTCTTCTCATTCCTCCCGTTTCATTTTCACTCCAGCCACAGTTAAACACTTTCCCCACTGATTGACCTTTGCCATCACCTATTGACTGCCTGGGAGGGGAAAAAAGGTGATGACTAAGGACACTTTTCTAGGCATCTCTGACTATGTTTCAGTGATGCCAAATCTTGGCACAGCTATAACACAAGGCTTATCTATAGAAGAAAGTTCTAGCCACATTTGTAAGTCATGTATTTCATTGTTTCCCTCTGTTATAGATTAAGAACCGCTACTGCACTACCCACTCATTTATTCTCTTCACCAAATACTGCCCCAACTCTCAAGGAGCTAAGTATAGGTAGGTAAAAGGGGACAGGGCTCTGAGATCACCCAGCTGTCCTTACCCTCCAAGCCCTCAGTCCCTACCACCCAGTGATCACCCTGCAGTGACCCTGTTTTCCAAACCAGTCAGAGGTCTAAGAATTAATGAACAAAAAACCATTGGTTAAGCACTTTCTCATTTAAGGCACCATACTAAACCATGGGGATTCAATTAGCTAAACGGCCCCGCTCTCAAGGAACTTCCATTCTGATAGGAAAGAAGACATGGAGAGGAAATTGTAGCTGTGACTTAGAAAAACCCACTGATCATTGGGGTGCAACAGCAAAACAGGCAGTGATGCATCATCTTTAAGATACATAGATATAGACATGTCTATCTTTAGATGTACACACATATACACATACATACACAGAAGGATTTATATAGAAGGAGAGTTCTTTTGTAAAGCCCAATTAAAATGATGCATGTCTTGAGAGCAATTTGGAGCTATGCTCAAAAAGTTATCAAACTGTGCATACCCTTTGACCAGCAGTGTTTCTATTGACCTATATCCCAAAGAGATCTTAGAGGAAGGAAAGGGCCCCACATGTGCAAGAATGTTTGTGGCAGCCCTTTTCGTAGTGGCTAGAAACTGGAAACTGAAGGGATGCCCATCAATTGGAGAATGGCTGAATAAATTATGGAACATGAATGTTATGGAATATTATTGCTCTGTAAGAAATGACCAGCAGGACGATTTCAGAGAGGCCTGGAGAGACTTGCATGGACTGATGCTGAGCGAGATCAGCAGAACCAGGAGATCATTATACACGGCAACAACAATATTACATGATGATCAATTCTGATGGACATGGCTCTCTTCAACAATGAAATGTTTCAAACCAGTTCCAATTGTTCAGTGAAGAAAGCCATATACACCCAGAGAGAGGGATGTGAAATGTGGACCACAACATAACATTTTCATGCTCTCTATTGATGTTTGCTTGCATTGTGTTTCCTTTATCTGATTTTTCTTTCTTGTAGATAGGATTTTTCTTGCACAACAATGATGTGTGGAAATCTGTATACATATATTCGATTTGTCAAGTATTTTAACATAATTAACATGTAGCGGACTTCCTGCCATCTAGGGGAGGGGTAGGGAGTAGGGAGGAAAAATTTGTAACAGAAAGCTTTGTAAGGGTTAATGTTGAAGAATTACCCATACATATGTTTTGCAAATAAAAAATAAATAAATAAATAAAAATAAAAAATAAAAAAATAAAATGATGCATGTCTTAAAATCAGAATATAGGAAGAAAAAAAAAGGAATTTGTTATAATCACCATCCTGTATTCCCTTTTCTCAGCTTCCTCCTTGCAGTCAATCTTTTCTATCCTGACCTGAAAAATTAAGGGTAGGATGATCTATAACCTACTGCTGCCCAACCCCATTCCCTAATTTTTTTTATGGAGACTATATTGAATGTCATTGTTCTTTTGTCTCTCAGGACATGTATTTTCCCATAACTCTGGACTATAATGATTTTCAGCAAAGTCAGTATCCAATAAATATATCTCATAGAAAAGAACAGATTTTCTTCAATCAGATCAAGATTAAAAGCTCTGTAGTATTTCACTGTTCCTTCAAATTGGAAAGATAACACTATAAATGATTTATATATCATTCTCTCATCATGTCTCTTCTTTCTTAAGAAAAGGCAGCTGTTTTAGAATGATGCAGGTTAGTGGTGGTGGTTGTTTAATGAAGTAATAACTCTTGAGTCCTTTAGATGGTCTTAAATTCATCATCTTAAGTCCTAAGTGTTTATATTTACTTGTCTTTCACATGGTGGGGGAGCCAGGCTCTGTGGGGTGAACATCACCTATTCATGAATTAGGCCTAAAGGAATTTTTAAAAATTGAAAATGTGAGGACCCTGGACACCTGCTTTGTTAAGGAGCTGACATAAAGAAATTATGTATTTGTCACTTGTCCTTCTCCAGAAACAGCTTTTGAAGAAGACCGGCATTTTCACAAATGCATCTAGGACTGTTAAGACAGAAAAGGTGATGATTTTTCTCCTCCTGCTAAAATGTGATTGTTTTTCGTTTCATCATTTCAGTCACATCCAACTCTTAGTGATCCCACTTGAGGTTTTTTTGGCAAAGACACTGGAGTGCTTTGCCAGTTCCCTCTCTACTTTATTTTACAAAAGAAGAAACTGAGGCAAAAAGAGTCAGTTACGTGATTGCTGTGACCAGGATGACATTGCTAGTTATTGTCAGAGGCCATATTTGAAGTCAGGTCTTCCGGACTCCAGGCCCAGTATTCTATCCACTGCACCACCTAGCTGCCCCCAAATGTGTGATAGATTCTCATAATCTTATCTCTCTATACAAATTGGGCATTTTTGTTTCAGGTTGCTTTGCTAGATCATAAATTCCTTGAGGGTGAGGTTCTCATTTAGCATAGGACCTGGTACATAGTAGGTACCTAATAAATGTGTGTTTCCTTCCTTTTTATCTGCTCAGCAGAGTTGATTCATGTTTTTCAGATGGTATCTTGAATGCATTTGTGTCCAATGTCCCTTTGTAGAAATAAAGAACAATTTGATTTGCTGGAAATCCCAAGTGCCCAAAGCTCTGCTGGTGACTAAGTGGAACACTTAGTTGTTTGTTTTGTTTTTTCCAAAAATGATTTTCATTTTATAAAGCAAGATAATTGTTTTTGTTGTAATTGTAAATGAAATGTAAATTTCGTTTCCGGTCCGTGGTGTGCTGGCTTCATCCTGTCACTCAGACATTTTGTTTTGAGTTGTTCCCTTAATGGAAGAGAAGCACAGTGACCCTCAACAGGATGACGTGTGCACCCTGCAGATGTAACAAGAGACACATTTTGTGCAACAGACCACAAAAGCTGGAGGCTTTATTGAAAAATGAAAACAGAACAAACCAAGACTCCCCTGCAGCTTGCTGCCCATTCAGGGAGCGGCATTGTTTGTGAATTTGGAGATGGGCTGAGTTTTCTCCATGTGGGTATTATCTCACCGAGTTATTTTCACTCTTCATTCTGCCTGATAAAAGGGGGAGACTCAGCCAACAAGTGTCATCTCAAAATCATGTGGGAAAGGCAGAGTAAGGTCAGGAGACTGAGACGGCTGCCTGGGCCTGGGCCCTGCAGGCTCCCAGTACAAAGACAGGCTCGTGATGCCCCCTCCCAGGATTAGTGTGAGGAAAGCCCTTGTAAACCCCCACCCTCCAGAGGAGCTGCCACCTGGGCTCCCATATATATCCCTTTCCCTCTTATTTGCCATCCTGAGCCCATTCCTCAATCTTATGTTCTCTAGCCCTTTCCTCTGGGATGAAGGTGATACGTGGATGCTTCCCTTGAGCCTGGAGTTTCCATCTCACCAATGACTAAGATAGTGGGCCCTTTTTTTTTTTTGCATTGCATTTTTTTTTGACAAGGCAATCAGGAGGATTAAGTGACTTGCCCAGGGTCATGAAGCTAGTCACTGTCAGGTGTCTGTGCTCAGACTTGAACTCAGGTCCTTCTGACTCCAGGGCCAGTGCTCTACCCACTGTATCACCCAGCTGCCCCTTTGCATTGTTTTTTTTTAATTTTATTTTATTTGCAAAGCATATGTATGGGTAATTCTTCAACATTGACCCTTACAAAGCTTTCCGTTACAAATTTTCCCCCTAGTCCCCACCTCTCCCCTAGATGGCAGGATATCCACTTCATGTTAATTATGTTAAAATACTTGACAAATGGAATATATGTATACATATTTCCACACATCATTGTTGTGCAAGAAAAATCGTAACTACAAGAAAGAAAAATCAGAGAAAGGAAACACAATGCAAGGAAACATCAATCGAGAGCATGAAAATGTTATGTTGTGGTCCACATTTCACATCCCTCTCTCTGGGAGTATATGGCTTTTTTCAGTGAACAACTGGAACTGGTTTGAAACGTTTCATTGTTGAAGAGAGCCATGTCCATCAGAATTGATTGTCATATAGTATTGTTGTTGCCGTGTATAATGATCTCCTGGTTCTGCTCATTTCACTCGGCATCAATTCCTGTAAGTCCCTCCAGGCCTCTCTGAAATCGCCCTGCTGGTCGTTTCTTACAGAACAATAATATTCCATAATATTCATATACCATAATTTATTCAGCCACTCTCCAATTGATGGGCATCCATTCAGTTTCCAGTTTCTAGCCACTACAAAAAGGGCTGCCACAAACATTCTTGCACATGTGGGACCCTTTCCTTCCTCTAAGATCTCTTTGTGATATAAGCCCAATAGAAATGCTGCTGGGTCAAAGGGTATGCACAGTTTGATAACTTTTTGAGCATAGCTCCAAATTGCTCTCCAGAATGGCTGGATCCGTTCACAGCTCCACCAACAATGCATCAGTGTCCCAGCCTTCCCACATCCCCTCCAACATTCATCATTAACTTTTCCTGTCATTTTAGCCAATCTTGCATTGCTTTTTAAAAACATTTTTGCTAAGTTTTTCTTAATAAAACCTGTATTTCTAAATATATCTCTTACCCTTTTCTTCCCAAGAAACTCAAACTTTTTTAAAACCAGGCATTTAAGAGTGAAAAAACATAAGCAGCTCAACAAAACATCAAGCCCCTCCTAGCTGTCTGCACCAATTTTTTTTTCTTGTTTTGGAAGCTCAGGGTTTCTTGTACTACGATGAAGTGTCTACAGGTCTGGTACTTATAGACCTCGGGATCAGGGAAGTCCAGAGCTTGTCTCCTGCCACAAACTTGCTTCATAATGTGGGCCCAGTCACTGTACCTCTCTACACCTTGGTTTATTCTTCTGCACAATGGTTGTATTAGACGCTGAGGTCAGCAAACTGATGGGTCCTCCCACCTGATTTCAGAAGGCCCACAAGCTAACTTTTTGTATTTAAAAACACAGAAATCATGCTTAGTCCATGGGCAGAGTGAACCTAGTAGGTAGTTTGCTGACACTTGAACTGGATGATCTCAAACAAGGTAAAATATTATAATTCTATAAATTAAAGTTAGCCAGTAGGACTGCAGAATTCTCAGATTTGCTGAGTAGCACCCCACAGTCCTAAGAGGATTTTTCAAAATCTCTTCTATTGTTATAGCTCATAAAATATCCAAAGCCATTTTATATACAATATCACATTAGCCCTCTGAGAGACTGCTCTTGACACTTTTAGCACAAGTAACCGCTTAGATGAAAGCAGCTTCTAATATCAGTTCAGGAAACAATGGAAGGCTTGGTATGTATCATTCTGGCACATTTTTTCCTGTCCTGCCAACATCAAATTTCCCCCTAAATATACCTTGAGTAGCTGTCATTTACATAGTATTAAGCTGGAGTTTAAACTCTTACCTAGAAAGGAAGACTTCATGAAAAAGGCTCATCTTTCTCTAAAGAGTCCTGATCTTGGAGTCAGAAGACTCAGATCCCACTCCCATCTTCAGAATTTACTAGTTGTATAACCATGGTCCAGTCACTTAACATCTCAAAGCCTCAGTCTCCCCATCTGCAAAATGGTGATGATGATAACAATACTAAGTCACTGGGTTATAGGGAAAGTACTTTGTAAACCTTAAAGCTCTCTGAAGATGAGAGGTAATATGACTGTTCCTCTGTTGCTTGAAATTGGGTGGAAAGTATTTCTTTAAAGCGGGTCTCTTGCATCTGAATCTGCATTAATCCAGGTTCTCTCTTTTGTTTTTTCCTTGTAGTATCAGCGAAAGTTTCCTCACTGTGAAAGGTGCAGCCCTCTTCCTGCCACGGGGAAATGGGTCATCCACACCGAGAATCAGTCACAGGCGCAACAAGCATGCAGGTAAAGCAGCCACTTGTCCCCCTTGGTCACCTTCCCGGGCTCTTCATTGAAAGGCTTACATTTCTCTAGCTGTCCTGCCATAATAGCAGGAAACATGTGAAACAATCTGATGATTTATGTGGCTTCTCTTTTGGAATTAGAGGATCTGAGAGTTAGAAGGAACCCCATTTCATTCTTGCCTTGGATAATCAACAGAATTGTCATTGAGCTGAAATTGCCTTCTTTGTAACAGCCACTCATTTGCCCCAACTCTGCCCTGTAGGATCAAACCATTAAGTCTCAGAGGACTTAGTCCCTTAAGATTCTGGCTTTTAAAAGTCTGGATTTGAGCATATCAAATTCACCTCCTAACTAACCAAACAGAAGTCCTTAAGGTTATTTCTGTCTAGGGTGAGTGAATGTAAACTACCTTAGCCTACCAGATTTAGCTTTCCCCAGGCCATGTGCCACATCCCAGCCAAAATCCACCAAGAAACCAGGAGTTCTCCCCCACCCCTCCTGTACAACCTCAGCTGGACCTGATCTTGAGAGGTTGCATATATCCCCAGCCATCAATCAGTTGAGACTCGGTTCTGGGACTGATCTTTTCTGCCTGGTAGATAAATGAGTGATGGCTCACTAATCATCTGTGTAGCTAGTCCCTTTGTATCTCATCCAGCATCTATCAGGAAATTAGGCCTTTATGGGGCACCCTGCTGTCTGCTCTCCCTCCATTCATTCTCCCTCTTGTTCTGGAGCTGCCCCATACCAAATTCCTTATCCTAGGTACCTTTTAACTGCCCAAAGGTGGTATGCCCCCATAATTCCTCAGTTGTCTGTTTTCCCAGCACCTAATACAGTGGTGGGGCACATAATAGGTACCTAATGAATATATGACTTTTCTTTCATTCATATTTTTCAATGATGGTACAGAGAAAATGATAAATAAATAAAAGTAAGCATATTTAGGTTCCCCTGACATCAAGACTTGTTATAATGCAAGTTCTTTAAGATAATTACATAAAATCTCAAATCTTAAATATGTATACTCTAAAATCAGATTCCTGCCTCCTGTATGCAAAGTACAAAGGAACATACAGGCTAAGACATGTCTGCCTGCCTTCGCAGAGCAAGTGACAGACTCTAGCTAAATGCAGAAAGATCAGATCACTAGTTTAAGGACAATTTTATCAGGAAAAATAATTTTTCCAGATTCTAAATTTTAGAGGAAACATGGTAGAAAGAAGATCAGAAAATGGAGGTTTGAATTCTGGCTCTAGTCACTTAGCAGATGTGAGCAATTCATTTTCATTCTGAGCTGATCCATTAAATGGAGGCAATATCCTGCTGTCTACTTTGCAGGGTTCTCAGGAGGAAAGTAGGATATAACTCAGAGCCACAGGACCTGAGTTCAAATTCTGGTTCTGTCACATATCACTTGTGTGATTTTATCAGTAAAGTGAGATTAGACAAGATCATCTCTGAGGTCCTTTTCATCTTTCATTCTTTGAATTCATATATATTGAATTTGCTTAAAGTTAGACATACCCGAAGTCATGTAACTGAGAGACCAGTTCATATAAAATGAGAAACTTTTTATTTGAATTCAGGGAAAATGCAGAGAAAAAGGAGGTTGCTGGGGCGGGGGGAAGGGAAGTTTTCAGGAAGCCAATCTGCTTGCCATGTCCCCTTTCTGAAGATATTTTGGAAAACATCAGCTTGAGAACAATGGTTAGACATGATAGCCCAAGAAGTTGTTCCTCATTTTGAAATTGTGTTCATTTTTACATTTGTGGCCCTCATGATCTTTCAGGAATGGAAGATGTTGCAAGTTCTAATAGGGGAGCAAACCACACTAGAAACCTCCAGCAGGTCAGAGGTAAAACCCTGAAATACTGCATCCTATTAAAGCTGTAATTGACTCTCCTTATAACCCAATAATCTCAGGCAGCTTAGGGACAGTAGGACCACTCGACCATATCACTGTGTTGAGTTCTAATCAATCATGTCGGTGATAATGTTCTCTTTCCACAGCAAATCCCAAGCCACTGAAGCATTTCTAATACAATAAGGAGTCAGATGGCTAGGAGCAACTTTTGTGCCCATCTGCTCTCAGATTTTAAAAACTACAAAACTTTTCTTTGCTGTCCTGTACTTCCCCAATGTCCTCTCACCCAGAGAGGAACTAACCCTAGTGAGGCTCTCTATTTCAGGGTGATGCTGGTTATTAATCTTGTACTGTACAAGGAAGAAAGAGACAAAGTATTGCTTTCAATCCAGCCTGCCTGAATGAGTTGTTCAGTGAATCTGTCTTTGGCACATAACTGGGGAGTGGGGTCAGCAGCTTTGAAAGCTCCTGATCCTCGCTGGCCTTTTTTCTTTTGCCGAAACTTCCTCAGACAACTTCAGTCCAGTTTTTCACTTCAGTTTTAGTCATTCAGCTTTTTCCTTTAGTAAATAAAAAAGCAAGGGGTGGGGAAAGGAAGAGCATGGGGAGGAAGGGAGAGATTTTATACAAGTTGAATGAATTTGATTTATGATTTGGACCAGAATAGATCAGGTCCTGTCAGCATAAATACAAGTTCCTAATGACTGAATCAGGGATTCTGATGTATCCTGGAACCAGTCTAGCCCAATCCATGTTATTACCTGGATGATGATGTTTACAGAGTCAAAAAACAACCTTTGTCACATCAAGATATCTGCAGACATCTAATTATATCGAGAAAGATTTGTGCTTCTTGTGTCTGGTCCTAATTGTCGAGGAGGAAATGTGTGGAACCTATTCCTGCCTATATTTAGATATTCAAATACTTCATCAAATAAATGATAAAAAAGGATAATGCCTGTGCACATTGAGAAGTTGTAAAAATTTGCTTGGTCTGTTGAAATTTACCTAGTAGTGGCAGTAAATAGAATTTTTAAATGGTGAGAAGGGTATCCCACCTGTCACATCTCTTTCAGTCTGCTCTCTCAGTTTCTGACAGCACAGGAAGGGAGGTGCACTCACAGAACATGGGCAGCTCTTTTCCAGGGGGCACTTTCCTGTGCCCAGTTCTCTTAATAAACTTTATTACTCTAGGAACTGGAGCTGCTTCTCTGGCTTCCTTCCTTCATAGGATTTGACTATATCATTGTGCCACAGGTTGATGAAAATAGGTGATAAAAGTATTTATTAAACACCTACTGTGTACTGGATGCTCTAGAATGCACTCTTCAAACCTGTTTCCCCTCCTGAGGGCCCCTATCCACACTGGCTAATGAGCAGCTACAGAGACCTCCCTTGACAGGATACAGTCTGGAATGTTCAAGGAGTCAGACTCTTCACAGGGTGTAACACTTAACCTTCCCTAGCCCAATTTCTGCTGAGGATACTTGAGGTTTACGATGAAATCAAATGAGCTGGTCCACTCTGCTCTGTCTCTCTGTGCTTTAGAAACTTCCAAAACAAGTTGATATCTTCTGTTGTTTTGCTATAATCCTTTGTTCTTTTTGTAGTTTTGTTTTGAATTCTTTGTTATGAGCTGGTTTGATACAGGGATATGTTCATAAAGGAAGAGGATATAAAACCAAGAGATTTTAAAATTTTTTTCAGAAGAAATCAATGTAGTAAAACAGAATAAATCTCAAAATGTAAAAAAACAGTCCCCTTTCCAGTCATCTTGATCAGTGGGAAATCACTCACCCACATTAAGACACTGGCCTAATTGCTATCTTATGCTAGAGCCGATCTGTGAACCACAGTTTCACTGACAAAAGTCCTAAGAGAGCTTTAGAGCAAGCACCAACCTTTTGTTTTGTGAACTTCTCCAGGTGATCTTCAGCAGCACCTGCAGGCCATGTTCATTTTACTCCGCCCTGAAGACAACATTAGGCTGGTAAGTGTTTTTGACTAATGAGCCTTAGAGGCTAAGCTCTGTTTTCTAAGGTAGTGCCATGCTGAGGAGCTGGTGCTCCTTCAGCAGTCTGGTGGTACCCCTCTAGTGCCAGGCCTCTGGGAGAAAGGATGATGGTCCTTTTCTGCAGACTCCTGTGATTGTTGGAGAAAGGCTAACATGTGTCTGCCTACAAGGCAGTAGGAGGTGCCAGCATATGTTAGAGGTATAGGTGGGGTTGGAATTCAGAGGAAGGTAAAAGATGGCAGGTGGCAGGTGGCAGGGCTGGGATTGGCGAGGCCTTCCTTTCTTAGAGCAAGTGGGATCTTAGCTGGGTGGGATTTAAATTGTCTGAGGAAAAGAGAAAAAGCCAGGAGTCAGCCCAGCCTGAGCAAAGGCACATCTATACTAGAGGGTTGAGAGGGTCTGTCCTGGGGAGTGGTGAGAAATACAGTTGGATAGGCAACATGGAGCCAGGTTGTTGAGAACCCAAAAGACCAGACTGGCTTCTTGGCTTCTGCCAGACCTGCCACTCCCGGTCTGATGAACTGGGTTAATTTCATGCTTTCCCTTCTCATTCGATTGGTGACCTTTGTGTATTTGGGTTGTACTTCCTGGGCATAAAAGTAATCTTTGTGCCCAAAAAAGGATGAGATAAAGCAGTAAAGACAAACAGGAATTTGGAGTGTTTTGATCCAGTAAATGCATTAAGTACATGCCCTGTATGGGACCTGTGAGCAGTGGAGATCTTGAGATACGGAGGGAGCTTCTGCTCTCCAGAGGGTCATAGGAGGTTCAGAGCTGAGAGGAACACTTTTGGGATGTTCTTCATCCTCTTTCTGCTGCTTCAGTGGGGGTGTTCCCCAGTGAGCTGTCCTTGGCCCTTTTCTCCTTCTGCTCTTCCTTCTCTTGTCTACCCACCCCCCCTCTCAGGGCTCAGCGCCGGGATGCCCAAGGCTGCTTCCAGGCTCCACCTGTGGCACTTTGATGTCCAATTCGCACTTCGGACTGAACATATCAAAGCCTGTGCTGATTCTTTCCTCCCTTAACCTCCTCCTTCCTTTTAACTTTTTTTTTATTCTTGTTAATTGTCTGTTTCCCATTTGAAAGCTGGATGTTACCTTTGTCTCTCTCTCCCCCCCCTCACCTTTTATGCCCAGCTGGTTACACCAAAATCCCTCAGTTCTTCCTCTTATGATCAGAGATTTAGACTGGAATAGCCATTGCATCCATCTCTTCATCATTTTACAAATCAAGAAACTGAGGCCCGTACTGGAGAAAGGCCTTGCTTGGTCACACAGGTGAGACGTGCCAAAGCCAGGGTTTGATCCTGGCCTTCTGGCTCCCAGTGCAGCGACCTCCTGCCATCTCGGACACCCACCCCACCCCACCCCCTGCCACCTTCCTGTACTCTCTGCTATATAGTTGTGGACTATTGCCCTGAGGTTTCTGCCCCTCTTCTCTTCCTTCCTTCCATACGGGCTAATCTCTGTGTTTGTTTCTCTGCTCAGAACCCCTGAATGGTTCCTTTTTGCCCCTACCATCCTCCAAGGCCCTTTGTGATCCAGGTCCATCTCCTCCCAGTCTTCTGCACTCATTCTCTGCTTCCCCAGCAAGCATGGCAGGATCCCACAGTTTCCTTCATCTGGCATGCCCCCCCCCCAGGGTGATTTAATTTCTACCTGTCCTTGGGAGTCCAGCTCCAGGGCCATGTGCTCCTGGAAGCTTTCTCTGGACTTTCCTTTATCTTTCTATCCCCATCACACTACACAGGTGGTCATTTCTTAAGCGCCACCCTGCCCTCATCAGGCATGCAAGCTCCTGGAGTTCAAGGGCAGTGTCCGCACCCACTAGGTGGTTAATCACTGTTTCTTAGACCAGATCATTGAATCCTTTAGTCCGGCCTCCCAGTTTTACAGTTGGAAACCAAAGCTCTTCCAGGACCACCTAGTAGTGACAGAGCCAGAGCTAGAGCTGACAGTTCAATCCTTGCTTTTCTTACTCGGCCTCCAAGGTCCCTTCAAGCTCAGACGCTATAATCCTGCAGTCCTAAGGTTGAACTCGTGGTTTCAACTGTTTAACATTTTAAAAAATGAATTCAAAAGATTTAAAAATTTCTGAACTAATTTGGAATTTAAACATGACAGTATATTACAATTATATCAAATTGTTAAATATACAGTCATTATATTGCAGACTCTTAAGTGAGTCATCTTCAGGCAAAATCACTGGCTACATTGTGTGACTTTTGACCAGTTAGTGCTTTTTGTAGCTAAAAGAAGCTTTTGTAGAGTCTAAGCAAAGCCCTTTGTTTTGAATTAAATGTAGAATATTAAAACTGTCATCTAGGACTTTGCATAAGATTAAAAGTTGGAGAATCAGCTGGAAGTTCATTTTCTTATTTTCAGAATAACCCAACAGTAAACAGAGACCCCAATCCTCGCTTCTTAATTGCTTTTTGCTTTCTGAAACTGAGATTAGAAAGATGACTGGTAACTGGAATGAAGCCAGCCTTTTCCTTTAGCGGTGTGAATACTTAAGAAGATTTGTTCTCCATGTACATCGATGTTGGGCCATGACTTTGAAGCATCAATACAAGAAATTGACCTTTTAGGCTAGCCCTAACAGGAATAAGGCAGGGAGAAATTAAGACTTTTAGTAATTCTCACACTGACCTATGGTCTCAACACTGGGCTTTCGTCTGTAAAAGTATGCTCTTAGCGCTCACAACACCACTGTGGTGCTGCTAAAGTCAAGCTTTTTTTTCTCTCCAAAATGGTTAAAGTTATTTTTAGGATTCATTGATTTTAGGTGTATTCATGAAGGTCAAAAAGAATTGAAAACTGTGTCCTTTTAATATTCATCATTTCCCCTCTCCCCACCAAGAAAAGAATCTTCAAGCTATAGATTTTGCTTTGTTACTTGGTTGGCTGGAATTCAATATTTGCCTACTTTTGAACTTCTGATAGAGAAGGTAAGCCCCATTTCTAGACTTTGGACCTTCATAATACAGTTTTCCTGACAGGTGAGAAATATTAGCTACAGAGGCACAATGCAAAAGTAAGGGTCTATTTCTTTCTTTTTTTTCAAATTTATTTTATTTAAAGAAACAGAATAAGAAAAAAGGAAAACAGAAAAGGAATACAAAACAAAATGAAACAAAACAAAAGAGAACATTGTCATGTGCCAGGCAGAACATCAGGAAGGATTCAAAATATATAACAACAGATTACCAGTTCAAGAAAGTGTGTGAGTGTGGGTGTGTGTAGAAGAAATTAGATTTATGAGTGTCCTTTTCTTTACTTCCTTGTAAATTGTTCTTTTGTTCTTTGCTGTGCACCTTTTTTAACTTATTCTTTTTTTCCCCTCTTTCATCCTCCCACTCTCCCCAATCAGTTAAGAATGGATGTATTTATATACCCTTTGCTTTAATTCTCCTCCTAACTTACCTTGATTACTTAACTTCCCCCAACTCATGAATCCTCCCTTATCTTCTTCCCTCACCTTTTGTTTCCCTGTCCACCCATCCTTCCCCCCTTATTATAGATTTTGGAGGGCTTTATCCTTCACAGTATATAATGTAGTGTTGCCTTTTTAACCTGTACCTGATGTGAATAGGTTTTCATAACAAACCTTCCTGCCCCCTCTAATGTCTCTGTGTCTATTCTTCCTCTGCACCTCATTTGTATGACATAGTTACTATTTTTACCTTTACTCTGCCTTATGCTTTCTTTTGAGTTGTTGTATTGTTTATATCAATCTTAAGCATATGCTATAAACAATTTATCCATGTTGAGCTCCTTGAAATTGCTCTTTGATATTGGTTCTAATATGTTAAATGTTCTATTAAGTTCAGGTTTGGTTGATAGAAAGTCCTGAAAATCTGCAAGTTTCTTGAATGTCCATTTTTCTCTGTATCATAGATAGTTTTGCTGGATATATTTTTGGCCGCAGACATGGTTTTTTTGATTGTTGGTAAATATGATTCCAGGACCTGCAGTCTTTTATTGTGGCTGCTTATAAGTCCTATAAATTTCTATTTGTAGTTCAAGCATATTTGAATTGTTTTTTTTCCTTGGTTCCTGCAAAATGTTCTCTTTTTTGATCCAGGGGTTTCAAAATTTGGCAATAATATTCTTATGTGTTTTTCCACAAAGGATCTTGTCGAGGTGGTGATCAGTGGATTTTTCAATTTTTACTTTCCCCTCAAGTTCTAGCACTCCAGGACAGTTTTCTTGGATTATTTCTTGGCATTATTGTGTCCTTTTTTATTGATCACAACTTTCAGGCAGTCCAATTATTCATATATTTTCTCTTCTTGATCTGCTCTCCAGATATGTCACTTTTCTTATAAGATGTTTCACATTCTGTTCTATTTTTTCATTCTTTATAATGTTTTGTTATTTCATGGTTTCTTTTAGCTTCATAGCTTCCCCTTGCTTGATTCTAATTTTCAGAGTTATTTTTGTTTTTGAGACTCTATCTCCTTTTCTAGTTGGTTAACTTTTTTTCATAAGCTTGTTTTTTGGTATGGTTTTTTATTTTTTATTTTTTTAGTGTTTCATCAATGTCTGTCATTTGACTTCTAAATTCTTTTTTTAGTTCTTCATTAAGATTCTTTTTTCTTAGCAAAAAGAGGTTACAATTAAGGCAGAGTCATAGCAAGCTCTAGTGGAACATTTCTGATGCTAAGGGGTGGTGGGCAAAGAAATAAGTAATACAAAATTTGTCTTTTCATCAAGAAAATGTTTTGTTGTGTAGGTAAATATTTTGGAGCACAGTAGTTCATATATTTGCCCAAAGTCAACATGTTAAGTGTAGTGTGGGAAAGGTTAGGGTACATATAGGATGGCAATCAGCTGTTCCCCATCTTCACCAAAAGTGAACATTTTAAAAATGGCATTAAGCTGTAGCATCAACTCCTAAGAGCTGTGGGTTATTGCCTGAGCTCTTTAAATCCCTGCACATACCAAGCATTGATCACCATTTTGATCTTTATTGAGGGCCAGAAAAATAGGCAGTTTGAATTAAGAGTAAAAGAGGATTTTCTGTGTTTCTTTCATTGGAATTTAAATGAAAAATGATTAGCAAGCCAGGCTAAATATGAAACCAGAATTAAGATTGAAACCGATTGCTTCAAATGGACTTCCAGGCTCTGAAAGATGCCAAACACCACTAGACATCTCAAATGAATACTTATAAAACTCAATCATTCCTTCTGAAAAATGAAATAGTTTCACATGAGCTGTTTTCTCAGCATTTGAAGGCTGTTTTGATGACAGTAAATTCTTTTAAAGTTTTTCTGAATTCATTATAACAGCCTTTTGTCAGGAATTTTTCTCAGTCAACAGATACTTAAGAACTGGTAGAGAAGTCTGTGAAATTGGTTCATTTCAGAAAGGAGTCCCTCAAAGGACATAAAGAGTCAGGAACCATTGCCCCCAGGACTTAACCTACTTCAGGTAGTAGCTCTGATCTTGGAATCTGATTGTACCATATCTGTGGTTGAAAAGGGAAGATGCAAGCAGCTTGTGTTGGAAGGCCCTGTCTAAGGGATAGCTCTACATTTTGCCCTGTCCATAGACCATAGCAAAAGATTCTTCTCTTATCTGCTTCCAAATCACAGTCTCTCCAGTCTTGTATTGCACATTGCTTCCTGACCCCAAAGAAACTTGGAAGTGACTACAAATTCTAGGGAGTATTAAGCAAAGGATGCCTTTTAAAATTGCTTTTACTCAAATTGGCTTAGTGAAATAAATTAGATTATGTTAATCCTTTTTCAAGCCGAGTAGCTGTGGAAGAATGCAGAAGAAAGCTGGAGCCAGGGCAAATTTTTTGTTGTTTGTATATGCCTCTGCCTCTCCAGGACTTGGGGTTTTAAATTAAGATTCTCCTCTCACATCTCTTAGAAGATATCTAAATATAAAACATCGTAGATTCTTCTTACTTGAAGATTCAGTCAATATTCTACATGCTGTTAAGAAAGTTGTGATTGAATCCTAAGATTTGCAATACTTTGTCTTTAATCTAACTAAAGGGTTTAAAACAGAATGGTCCCAGAATCTCAACCCATCTCATAGTAACATGGTACCTTACCCTTTAGAGCAGCTACATGGTGCAATAAATAGAGCACCTGGCTTTAAGCCAGGAACATAGCTCTTTGCCCTGGACAAGTCACTTAACTGTTTGCCTCCGTTTCCTTTTCTATAAAAATGCACTAGAGAAAAAATGGCAAATCACTCCAGTAGCCTACACAAATCCAAATGGGGTCACCAAAAGTTGAACACAACTGGGGAAAAAACAAACAAACAAACAAACCTGCACAATCATCTTATCTAATACACTAGTGTGTCCTTTCCTGTAGGGTTAGTTGAATATAATATAACCTTCTATTTGACATGCAATTAAAATGTGCAAAGAAGTGTCAAATACCTGAAGAACTTTTTTAAAAGTTCTTAGCTTTCTAGGTAAGAATTGTCTAATGTCATCATGAAAAGTCTCTTACAAAGAAGATCCTCCACACTTAGCTTGTTAATTTGTTGTATTGAATCTGATAGTTTTTCCTAGAGATTTTCCCCCTTTATCAACTTTGATTCAGTGAGTTAATTGCCAGTAGTTGGTGTAGGAGGAGTGAGCAAGACAGTTATTCCCATGCCAAATGTGTTTTAAGTCCCAACCAGAAATTCCCAGAGCTAGAGTGGAAAGAAAAGGGACACTGACATGTTCAGGAAGCTAAACATAATGGGACTGACTGGAAGCAAGGGGGCTTCCATGAAGGGGGGGGCGCATCCCTCTTTTTATGTTCAATTAGAGCTAACCAAGACAAGCAAAAGTTCAAATATGTAACATCATTGAAATCTCTATTATAGTGTTCCAGTTTACCCTAATTGGGTTTCATGATGAAAATGATTGTAATTGTCTTGGGAGCTGTTCCAGTAGCCCTAAAATATAAGAGGAACTGTTAGCCCTGCCTCCTGGGGCCCAGAGTATCATTTCCATCTATGCCAGCCTCTGGCTTGGTGTGAATTGTGCTTTCCCTTGATATGACTCAAGGATGCTAAGACTGGCATTCTGGCTTTTTTGGTGGTTATTTAGGTTTGAGGTTTTTTTTTTTAATTTTAGTTCCTCTTGGCTGCTCTTAAGTGTGTTTTTCTTGAATTCCCACAATGTGGCTTTCTGAAACACACATTGATGTTGTAGACTTGGCAACATGATACCAGGATTAGCTTCTTATTGGGTCAACTCTTGTTAAAAGCAAGTGTGTGTGTGTGTGTGTGTGTGTGTGTGTGTGTGTGTGTGTGTCCAAGTATGTTGCTATTTGTGCTTCCCAGGCTTTTCTTAGGATGATAAAATAGAGGAAGTAATTTCAGCCTTTAGTTCTCAAAATTAGATTACTATAGCTAGGTTTCTGTCATCTTAAATCCCTTTTCCCAGACATTTGGATGTTGGCAAGGCTTGATATGTTTTGAAAGATCTTTAAGTTCAGTAGTATAAGTACTCTGTACACTGCAGCCCTGCCTTCCATATCTTATCCTTTTTACAAGTTACCATGGCCAGAGGAATTCATCAGATGGTGACTAGTCTAGAGAGTCTCTGCACTTGGTTTGGCTGCTCTTCAGATGATAGATATTCATTCCATCATGGGCTTGTGCTTAGTCTTTCTAGATTGGTAAGAGCTGCCGAACTTGTGTTCTGCTGGCCTATCTTTTGAAAAAGTAGAGTCACTTATTGGCCCATAATAATCACAGGAAAACTTCATAATTTCAGCAGAACTAGCATGACTAGTGTAAGGTGGGTGACCTAGTGAAATTCCGAGAAATTCCAGCAGTAATTCAGCTCTCCTGAGCACAATCAGGGGCAAGAATCATGGATTTGAAATATTTTACTCCTCAGAAAGGAGGGATATGTGGGGCTTCAAAGTTTCAATAGATTGTTGATTAAGTAAATTGAATGTTGTTAAGAAACTGCTTAATAAATATATCATTTCTGAAACTTGAATTTTAAAAAAGTCTTGTAATGTTAATGCAAGTAACAAACATTAAGGGCCTGCTATGTGCTACACAATGCCTAACACTATGCTAAGTTCTGAAGATACAAAGAAAGGCAAAATTTTAGGAAGCTCACCATCTAATGGGGAGAAAACATGCAACAACTTCATACAAACAAGATGTCTACGGGATAAATTGGAGATAATTAGGAGAGAAGCTCAAGAAAGGCTTTTTGTAGATGATGAACTTTTAGCTGGGACTTGAGAAAGTCAAAAGGTAGAAAAGAGGAAAGAATGTTCCAAGCACAAGAGACAACTAGCCAGTGAGAATGCCCTAAGCTGAAGGAGAGAGCATCAGGTATCTTGCTTGTGTCATAGCTAGCAGGTTTGGGCCACTGGATTGGACAGTATATGACAAGGAGTAAGAAGCCTGACCCAGTAGAGGGAAAGGGGAGGGGAAGGCAGGTTAGGAAGGGCCTTAAACACCCAAACAGGATTTTCTATTTGAAAATGGAGATGAACTGGGGGGGGGGGATTTGTAACAGAAAGCTTTGTAAGGGTCAGTGTTGAAGAATTACCCATACATATGTTTTGCAAATAAAAAGTTTTAGTAAAAAATTTTTAAAAAAGAAAGTGGAGATGATATGAAGCACTTGAGTTTTTTTGAGAAGTGTGTATGTGTATGAAGAGAGAGAGACAGAGACATGGTCAGATCTGCATTTTAGGAAGATTTGGCAGCTGAAATGATGGCCTGGAGTGGGAGAGACTTGAACTAGGCAGCTCCCTATCCCCAAAGCAGATTCTCCGGTGTGAGGTAATGAGGGTCTACATCAGGGTTGGGGCAGTGTCAGAGGAGAAAATGGAGTGTATTTGAGAGATGATAGAAGTTAAAATTGATAGACTATGGCAACAGGTTTTTAATATGGGAGGTGAGAGAAATGATGGAGTATAGAGACATAGGTCCAGAGCCTGAGAGGCTGATGGCAGCCTCCACTTTAATGGGGGAATCAGACAGGTTTTGATAGAGAGATGAGTTCAATTTTGGACATGTTGCGTTTAAGAAGACTACAGATAGGCAGCTTAAGATGGCCAATGGACCTATCAGAATCAGAAGGGAGGCTAAGGCTGGATAAGCAGATTTGAGAATTGTCAACATAGAGATGAAAAACAAATCCTTGAGAGCTGATGAAATCACCAAGTGAAATAGTCTAGAGGAAGAGGCCAGGACAGATCCCTAGGGGAGATCCGTGGTTAGCAAGCAGGACCTAGACCTAAAGCAAAGGAGCCCAAGGAGTGGTCATAGGGGAGGAGAGTCAGGAGAGGCCAGGAACCTTGAGAAAAAGAGGGTGATGGATGTGTCAGAAGCTGGAGAAATGGAGGAAGGCCCTGTGGTCTGGTGATGAAGGGATCACTAATAACTTTGGAGAGAGCAGCAGTCATTGAATAATGGGATCGTTATTGGGCAAGGACCTGATAGAAATGTGACCAGAACATCCACTACAAATGCATATTTAAATAGAAGGGACAGACCACAGGGCGATTGTAGTCCTGTTTCTTGAAGTCATTCTGCTATTTGTTGACCTTACAGGCTGTGAGATTGGAAAGCACATACCAGAACCGCACTCGATATATGGTGGTGGTTTCAACCAATGGCAGACAAGATACTGAAGAAAGCATTGTGCTTGGGATGGATTTCTCCTCTAATGACAGGTATGGTGCTGAGCACAGAGAAGCTTCTTTTTAAATAAACTTTGCATTTCATATAAATAGACATCCTCTTGCAAAATTCAGTTCCGAGCATCAAACTGGAATAGGGAAGGTATGACTCTTAGACACCAAGTCTGGAGAGAAATGAGGCAGTGAAACCCACAGTGCTTTGGAAAACAACATCCTTATTTTGTCTCCTGTGTCTCACATGTCACCCTCCCCTTCTCTTCCCCTTACCCTACTTCCCCCACTTTAAATTTAACCAATTAGTGAGTGTCCTTGGGGAAAGTCAGTTAGTCAGTTGTCTCCTTGTCTCTCTCAGTTCGAACTTCCCATCAGGCCTGAGTTCTCTGTGTCTCTGGAGTGTGGTATGCACACTCTCATCTGGGGTATTTACCCGTGGTCACAAGCTGGGGGCTTTCCAAGACTTATACTCTTTGCCACTTTCCTCTGGATTGAAGAAAATCATGGATCCCTGACTTCGATTCAAAAAATATTTGCTAATCAGAAGCTTTTATGTCCGTGGACTTTTGTTGGGCCTAAACAGGATGATGGATCTTGGAACCGAAGACATCACATATTGCTTTGGCCTGGGCTAATTTTTTGCTACTGAATTTGGTGCTTTCCTTTTTTTCCATTTCATTTTCTGGAGAAGCCTTGGGAAGGTTATGGAATGTGGCTGCTAAGCAAATCTTTGCAGTCCAGATAATAAACCTCAGGAAATCCTGCCAGGTGTCTCAGCACATAGACTTCCTGGTTTGAAACCAGAGTGGCACTCAGAGCCTGATGGACCCCAGGAGAGTACTGCCACTCAGTGAGCTCCGCTAAGGCAGCTGCAAACTAGCATCCCCATTTCCCAAAAAAGCATTGGTTTGTCATCTTTTCATTCCAGAACTGGTACTGGAGACCCCAGTTATCCACAGCAGCAGCAGCAGCAGCAGGTTACAAGTTGTTGGATTCGCCAGAAGCACACAGTTGTGACTGTTACTTTGTTTGCCATGCGTGACCACAGATTGCCTTTGATTTCATGCTGTGATATCATGCACCTGTGGGAAGCTTTCTCCTGTTCAGGTGTAAGGGGGAAAAGCATCTTCACCTTTTGTGTGGCTTAGAAAGCATTTGCCTTGCCAATCTCCCCCTTTCCTTTAGCTCTTCTCTCTTTAATACAATCCTAGAACCTGAGGGTTTCACTGCCTTTTTTGTCACTCCACTTCTTTTCCCTTTGTTTAGATTTGTTTAGATTCCCCACTGAGACCAGGAAAGACTTATCTATGTGAGCTAAAACCAGCTTTTCCTAAGTTGGTCTGCAGTTTCCTGTCACTGAAGCCCTGCTCCAGAGGGAGTTAGCTCCTCCTGGCCAGCCAAGGGTCATACCTCGTCCCTGTGACATTGTCCTGGACTTACGCACCCTTCATGAGGAAGGCTTGTTAGCATGTGCCCCTTAGAATATATCCTCAAGAGTAGCGCTTCTCTCTTCTGGCCTTGATGGCATTGCCAGCACTGTACCTAAGAGCTACCATTAACAAGTGGAAACGTGTCTGTTCTGTGAGAGAGAAGCACAGTTAACTCAAGGAGCTGGGAACTCCTGGGTTCTTTGTCCTTGGACACAAAAATTGCTCCTGGATCTCAAAAACACCAAGGCATCCCAGGCACCAAAAGGGCAAGCCACCAGAGGATCCAGATTAGAGCTGGGAGTCAGCCCAGATCATTTTCATCTAAACTCCTAGCAGAAGAACTCACATCAGTGTGTATGTATACTGTGTATGAAAGTTTGATGCTTTAAGATACTGTTAAGCAGAAGTTAGAAGGCTACTTCAAGCAGAAACAGATCCTGGAAAACTACAAATTAATATTATCTGTGTCCTGTGTATTTTTAGTGATCTCATTAAACAAATTTCCCAGTTACATTTGAATCTTGTTCAAGCTCTATCTAGGATGTGGCAACCCTAAGAAGCTCTTTAAGATTGCTTTCAGAATTTTACCTACATACTAATTAATTGAGAATTACATTGAATTTTAGCCACTTACAATTATTTAAAAATGCAATATAGCCTTGATTTCCAAATGACACTGCTCCAAATGGGGCTTCCAGAGGACAAACCTACAAGAGTTTACAGATTATTAGATCCCTTCTTGCTAATTAGGGAGCATATCTGTGAAAACAAAGACCTGAACCTTATGAGGAAGCCCACTAGATAGACTTGTTTTTACCATCCCAGCATATTTTAGATAAGGATGCCTCCTTCCCAACATAAGAAGCTCCCTCACCTAAACTAAGTTCTACACACAGAAAATTTGCTCTTACACATTCATAGATCTCCTTCCCTCTTGTGTCCCTCTGTCACACTCAGGCTCTAAGCCTCTGCACCTTCTGCTGTGACTCCTTACACTCTGGGGCCTTTGTATTCATTGCACAAGTTATAGGTATTACTAGGGACCCTATTAAGTACTCACTGAAAAGAAATAATAAAAATCATCCCCCTCTATCTTGAGAAGCCATTTTCAAAACACATTTTCCATGAGCTCATCCAGTTAGGCAACATAAATAGTGACAAGGCTGTTTCTTTCCTGTAGTCTGGCATAGTAGCCCTGCCTCTGTGTAGAAGATTCTAGTGTTAAGTTATTTCAGTCTTGATTTGAATCTCATGAGCTCTGGAATCACTGGTGGGGGTGTCGAATAGCACCTGGAGCAACGAGTGCAAGAAAAACCTTAGACCAAGTGCAGAAAGCCAGACATCAGCAGCATGTAAAGGTGCGAGGTTCCTCATTCTGGTTACCTTCTGCTTTTGAAGGCTGATCCCACACACACAACCTACAACACACACATGCACACCCCTCTTACCTTTAAGACTTAGTTTTATTAAGAATAAGTCTGCATCAGAACCAGGAGATCATTATTCACGGCAACAACAATGCTATATGATGATCAATTCTGATGGACATGGCTCTCTTCAACAATGAATGCTTCAAACCAGTTCCAATTGCTCAGTGAAGAGAGCCATATACACCCAGAGAGAGGGATGTGAAATGTGGACCACAACATAACATTCTCATACTCCTTGATTGATGTTTGCTTACATTGTGTTTCCTTTATCAGATTATTCTTTCTTGTAGATACGATTTCTCCTGCACAAAAAAATGATGCAATAACTATACGTATATTCGATTTCTTAAGTATTCTAACATAATTATCATGTAGTGGATATCCTGCCATCTAGGGGAGGGGTGGGGAGTAGGGGGGAAAATTTTTAACAGAAAGCTTTGTAAGGGTTAATGTTTAGGAATTACCCATACATATGTTTTGCAAATAAAATGTATTAATAAATAAAAAAAATAAAATTAAAAAAAAGAATAAGTCTGCATCTCTTTTAGATAAATTTTCTCTAAGCATCTACGTGCATTAGGGCACAGAATTCTTAAACCAGGGAGTGTAGAGCAGTTACGGAGAGATTAGCCCGCCAGATACTTTCAAAGGCCTAGAGGCAGGCACCATATTTGTTGGCTCACCCTTGTCTGAAGAACCCGTGTGGGGTTCATGATCTGAGCACAGGCTGGGAATTAGGATCATTTAGCTGTTTACCCCAGCCTGTTCATTAGTGTGGTATTAGGGCCCTGAGGCCAGTTGCTTAATCCATGTCTATAAAATAGGCTGATGATACCTTACTGGAAGGTTGCCCAGATTCATTAGCCTTTGGATACCATACATGGGCTTTATTTTTCATGGCTGGTAGTCTCACCAAGTTTCGATAATGGTGGCAACTTAATGACTTCTCGCCATCCATACTTGGCTTCCCAAATGCCCTCAAGTTGTTTTATTTATATATATTTTGTTATTCTGCCCCCATCCCTAATAGCTACCCCATATGCTCTGTAGGCTTCCTGGTATTCAAAATTGCATTTTTAAAGGCTTTCAGCAAACACAAATGAAATGTGGATGTTTTACTGAAGACAACTCTGAGTTGACTGGGAAATTTGTAATCTTGTGGTTTTTCTTCCTCATTGGAGGAATTTTTAAAAATTGTGCTTTGAAGTAACAGGAAATGACTGGGTCTCTTGTTCCCACAGTAGCACTTGTACCATGGGTCTGGTCCTGCCTCTCTGGAGTGACACCCTTATTCATTTGGATGGCGATGGGTAAGAACGTCCCCTTTTCATTATGCCGTTGGGTGGGGTCGCATCTTACTGCATATTCCTTTAGCTGAATGGGAGGCCCAAAGCTCAATGAGGCCTTTTAAAACGGGCTTTGTAAAATAGTGGGGGGGGGAGGATGTAACTTTCCAAATTCCCCATTTCCTGGCCTGCTAGGCCAAGGGTTAAGCATTGTATCCGTGTAGTCCTTGTAAATCTCACAGAAGGAAAAGCCTCCCCAAAGGCCATAAGTTAAATCAGAGTTTGAGTGACTTGCGGCCATAGTCTCCCAGATGATGATGCTTCCTGTTTCAAGCAAGTGTGTGGCTTCTCTGCCAGCTGTTGCCCTACTGTGTAACCTTCCTGTGCCAGGCACGATACACTCCACAGTGACCGTAAGGTTCTTAGAGGCTGTCCTAATAACAGGAAGCAAGAAACCAAACTGTTTGCAGCAGCTCCTGATGCCAGAGTTCAGTTACTGCATCTTAGAGGTCTTCCAAATTGTAATGCACACCAGGACAGTTTGTTCACCCCTACAGCTGGAAATCTCTGTTGATTGAATGGCTTGCCCTGACTTGGCTGTGAGATTCCACTTGTTTTTCATAACAGATAAAAACCCACAATCGTTCCAAGGATTAGCTTTTCACTCAAGCCCTAGACTGTGGTGGGTTTCCATGCACATGTTGCCGTTCCTTCTGCCTTACCAGTTGTGGCAGGGTGGGAAAAAGACTTGAAAAACCCAAAAGGAGTATCCCCCTCTGATTTTGTTTTATTCTCTTTTCTCCTTAGTGGGTTCAGCGTTTCAACAGATAACAGAGTTCACATATTCAAACCCGTGTCTGTGCAGGCAATGTGGTAAGATGTCTTTTTATATATTTGTACAAATGTTCTTGAAAGGGAGGCTGTGAGGAAGAAGGGGAATTTGGCATGACAGCAGGGACCATATAAATGCTTATTTTCCCTTGATGATGTGTATGATCCAATGATCTGACTGGTACACTCACAGAATGGTCAGCCATTGATTGTCCAAATAGTAGTAAAGAATGAAGGGGAGCAGCCATCTTCGAATTGTAAGCTTACCAAATGAGAAGAAAGTGAAGTGCCAAGAGATTGTGACTTCTTAAGAAGCACAGTGACTCAGAGACAGAGCCAGCCTGGACCCCATATCTCCCAACCTCTTCGTGGCCCAGGATTCTGGCCATAGTACCATTCCTGCTAGTCAGCTGGCCTTCTGTTTACAGGCAAGGAGAGAAAATTTGGCAGTGGCAAGAAGGAGAGGGAGAGAGGAGAGAGAATCATAGATATCATAGACAAGGTTAGACCCTTTGAGCACCCACTTAGTGCCCCTTTGAACTCTCTTCTCTGCCAAAGAGGCAGCGTAATAGGTCGAGTGCCAGGCCTGGAGTCAGGAGGATTTGAGTTCAAATCTGGCCTCAGACACTTACATGACTATGTCACTCTAGGCAAGTCACTTTACCTCTATTTGCCTCAGTTTTCCCATTTGTAAAATAAGGATAGAAATAGCCTCTCAGGGTTATTATGGGGATTAAATGAGTTAATATTTGTTAAAAAGCACTTGGCACAATGCCTGGCATACAGTAGGTTCTGTGTAAATGCTTATTCCCTTCCCTTCCCCTCCTAAATTATAAATGTCTACTGACATAAACAATTCTACATTTGTACAATTAAAAACTGTCATTTTTCACAATTAGACTATCTCTGACTAGCGTCCTGAAGGAATTCCTTTCTTGTTCCATGTTTAAAAAAAAAAAAAAAAAGTCAGTAGTGGTCAGATTGTGTAAGCCATGAGGTAATCCCAGAGTGGAAGGACATGCTGGTCACTTCCTGTCCAGGTCCCGCCTGCCCTCTACTGGAAGCACTAATGACCAAGAGGCTGGGGAGGAAGGTGAGCCAAGCAAGAAATAAGAGCCTGAAAAACAGACCCAAGAGAGAGAGAGAATCTAGTCCACAACCCCAGGTGGCCATTATCAAGTGATTAGGGGAAAAGGCTGATCTGAACCGTTCACAATCTTATCACTTCATGCAGTAATTGAGGCACACAGGACACAGTTTCAGGGCCTGTGTTTGTGGCTGATTCTCAGATTCATGAGTATACAACTCCTGGAGTACCCATGACCTGCTCCAACTAGTAGTTGTGGTGCCTGATCTACCCTTGGGCACCAGACAGGAGCCAAATGACAGGACTCTGCTGGGAGAAAGCCCCAGGAACAACTGCATTTTCAGCCTTATTGTCTGAGTGCACAAAGCTGTGTTCTTTCTCAAGACCCTGTGGATTCAATTAGCGACCTCGGGTCAGGCTTTGATGTCCTATAGTAGACCAGCTGGCCTGAGCCCCTTTGGCTTTTTGGAGAGAGGCCTTTTTTGGTTTGCATATAAACCAATCTCCAAATCAGTGTCATGTTCACCAAATGTTCCCCTAACAGGAAGGTAACTACAGCAGCTTCTCAGAAGGCAAGATACATCCCAACTGATGTTTACCTAAAATAGCTAGCACTTGGAAGGGCTTGAGAGGGGATGTTGTGCTAGAGTGAGTGGCTTAGATTTTGAGTACATGCCTCATAGAACCTGCAATTATCTTATAACAGTGAGCCAGAACTCAGCTGGAAGTCAGGGCAACTGACATGGCTTTACCAAAATTCTCTGAGACTTGAGCTTTGCCTTTTATAATTAAATTGGGCTTCCTAACTCAGTTTGTAAGTGGAAATTTTCTTTGCCTATAAAATGGATCAGCCACAGAAGCCTGAAATTTGATTATTGGTATTGTTTACCTCATCTTGGGAAACAGACTTGGCTGTCTGACCAGGGAGGTATTTCTGAGGGGCAGAGTCCCAGGACCATCTTGTTCACTGACTGGAGTCTGTCTCTCTCTATCAGACTTGACTTTCTGGGTCCTGAATCAACAAGTTTAATGGCTGTTTAGAAGAGCCAGAACTGTTCTTCAGAAGTAGCTTAAGCAGGGCTTCTTAAACTTTTTCCACTTTGGACCCCTTTTCACCAGAGAAATTTTTCCATGATCCCAAGTATATAAGTACATAAAATAGATATACAAATCCAATATTTACTGATAATAAATCATAATTTCACAACCTCACATTCATATAGGGTCATGAACCACAGTTTAAGAAGCTGGAGTTTAAAGAGAGTAGCAATCATGAGAACCCTCTTGGAGGCCATTGCTTCCTGGTAATGGCCAGCATAATCATTATGATTGAGGCCTTGGATGGAAGCCCTACAGGACACAGCATCTCAGTGTCCCAAGAATCAAGAGGACATTATGTTAGGGAAAGATTGAGTCAGTGGGGAATATCCATTGTTCCCCTAGTCATGAAATCATCAAGTATCTTTAGTTCGGTGATGACCTGGCTGTGAAATTGGACCCCACTAAGATACCATGTGCCTTGTGGGTACCCATGCTAGATTCATCAAGGATGAGTAATGTATCTCTTTCTTCCACACGAAAAATAAAACTGAAAAGATATACAGGGTTAGAGTAGCTAAATTCCTAATGGAGGCTATATGGTCAGGATCCAAACTATCCAATGAACTTTGTAGTGAGATTGTTTTTAAGTAACACCTTCTCCAAGATTTAAAAATTGATTTTGAAAGATATTGGGCAAATAATACAGAAATCATGGCTGCAAAAAAAATCAGTTGAAAGAACTGGGAATGTTTAAACTGAAGAGAGACCTTAGGATGAATGTGAGCTCTGTTGTCATATGCAAGTGGGATTAAGTTTATTCTGCTTGGCTCCAGAGGACAGAACTAAACTGATTGGGAAGTTATAGGGATACAGATAATTTGGGCTTAATATAAGGAAGGCCCTCCTCACTATGAAGCAGAAGAGGCTACTTGCATAGGGAAGAAATTCTCTGTCACTGAAAAGTTCAAGCAGAAGCTAGATAACCCCTTGTTAGGAATGATGAAAGAAGAAAGAAGTATTCTTCAAATAGGGGTTGGTAATCATTGTAGGTTCTTCAGTTCTAAGATGTGGTGAAATAAATCCATCTATATGATTTGTGTGAATAATCTCTTCTTCCTTCAGTTAACCTCAGGTCTGTGATGCTTATGTTCCAATGTCTTTCAGGTCTGCATTACAGAGTTTACATAAGGCATGTGAAGTGGCCAGAAGTCATAACTATTACCCAGGCAGTCTATTCCTAACCTGGGTGAGTTACTATGAGAGCCATATCAACTCTGACCAGTCATCAGTCAACGAATGGAACGCTATGAGAGATGTGCAGTCCCATCGGCCAGATTCACCAGCTCTCTTTACAGATATGTGAGTCCTGTTGCTGCTGGTTAGTGACCAATATTAGTGACCAATTAGTGATCCATCTACCATATTCTTGGTTTCATTTGTATAATGGACCTCTTAGACAGTCTGTTGAAGCCTGTGTACAACCCCTTCTCCAAATAATATATTTAAATGCATAAAATAAATTGCACAGAGTACAAATATTGAAATGCCGTGATAAAAATATTAGACAACAAGGATACAAAGTTAGGAACTCCTTTGCCTAGAATATCATCATAAACCAGTCAGTCTGTGCTTTAGAAAATTTATCAGTGTGAGCCAGAAGACATCTATAACACCCATCCTGTATCTGTCACACAGAAAGCTCCCACTTCAAGAAACTTAATGTTTTTCCCTCGCCTGCAGTAATACTAGCAAGCTGCCTTAAATGTGCAACATAGATTCTCAGCAACTTTGAAACTTACTCCATAAACTCAGTATCAAAAATCTTATTCCTTGATGTAGTGCTAATACAGAATTTGTGATTATTCAGAAAGGGATTAGGCTTAAATTTACTTGTATACTTATATGTGGTATGAAAGCTAATAATGATTATAGAAGACTATTTGTATTACTTGATTTTCAAAGGTTCAGATACACATTTACATAAAATACCATTATTTTCTTTTCTAATAGTATTTTATTTTTCCAAATACATTCAAATATAGTTTTCAATATTCACCTTTGCAAAATCTTGTATCCAAATTTTTCTTCCTCGCTCTCTACTCTCCAAGACAGCAAGCAATCTTATAAGTTAAACATGTGCAATTCGTCTAAACATATTTCCATATTCATCATGCTACACAAGAAAAATCTGATCAAAAGGGAAAAAACATGAGAAAGAAAAGAAAAACAAACAAGAAAAAAAAAGATGAAAATACTATGCTTTGATCCACATTCAGCCTCCAAAGTTCTCTCTTTGGATGCACAGGACTCTTTCCATCTCATGTCTATTGGAATTGTCTTGAATCACTTCATTGTTGTTAGGAGCCATATCCATCAGAGTTGATCATCACATAATCTTGTTATTCCTGTGTACAATGTTCTCTTGGACTCACTTCACTTAACATCAATTCATGTAAGTCTCTCCACAGGCCTCTCTGAAATCATCTTGCTAATTGTTCTTACAGAACAATAATATTCCATAACATATATACCTATAATGAAATACACACACACACACACACACACACACACACACACACCCCAGAACTTATTCAGCTATTCCCAACTGTTAGGAATCCACTCATTTTCCAGTTCTTTGCTACTACAAAAAGGGCTGCTACAAACATTTTTACACATGTAAGTCCTTTTCCCTCTTTTGTGATTTCTTTGGAATATGGATCCAGTAGAGACATTGCTGAATTAAAAGGTATATACAATTTGGTAGCCCTTTGAGCATAATTCCAAATTGCTCTCCAGAATGGTTGGATTGAATTACAACTCCACCAATATTAGTATCCTAGTTTTCCCACATCTTAGTCAATCTAAGAAATGTGAAGTGATATCTCAGAGTTGTCTTAATTTGCATCTCTTTAATCAATAGTGATTTAGAGCATTTTTTCATGTGACTATAAATGGCTTTATACATCTAAAAGTTGTCTTCATATCCTTTGATCATTTATCAATTGGGGAATGACTTGTATTCTTATAAATTAGAGTCAGTTCTCTATATATTTTAGAAATGAGGCCTTTAACACTGGCTGTAAAATTTTTTCCCATTTTTCTGCTTCCCTTTTAATCCTGACTGCATTGATTTTGTTTGTGCAAAACTTTTTTAATCTAATGTAATAAATATTATCCATTTTTCATCTTATAATGTTCTCTGTTGGCCATAAATTCTTCTCCACAGATCTGAGAGGTATGGACTCTTCCTTATTTTCTTAATTTGCTTATAGTGTCACCCTTTATGTCTAAATCATGGATCCATTTCAATCTTATCTTGGTATAGGGTATTAAATGTTGTTCATTGCCTAGTTTCTGACTTTTCTCTTTTCCAGTTTTCTTAGCAATTTTTGTCAGATAATGAGTTTATATCCCCCAAGCTAAAGTCTTTGGGTTTCTTAAACACTAGATTACAATAATCGTTGATTATTTTGTCTTGTGAACCTAACCTATTCCACTAATCTATAATTCTATTCTTAGCCAGTACCAAGTGGTTTTAATGACTGCATTTTTTTTTCATTAATTCCCTTGAAATTCTTGACTTTTTTGTTCTTCCATATGAATTTTGTTATTTTTTCTAGTTCTAAAAAGTAATTTCTTGGCAGTTTGATTGGCATGGCACTGAACAAGTAGATTAATTTAGGTACAATTGTCATTTTTGTTTTATTAATTTGGCTTCTTCCAGAGCAATTGATAGTCTTCCAGTTGTTTAGCTCTAACTTTATTTGCATGAAAAGTGTTTCATAACTGTTTTCTTAATAGTTCCTGGCTTTGTCTTAGCAGGTAAGCTGTGTTATCTGCAATTATTTTAAATGGGATTTCTCTTTCTATCTCTTGCTGCTGGGCTTTGTTGGTAACATAAAAATGCTAATGATTTACATAAGGTTTAAAATATTTATTTTCATTATAAATTATTCTTTGTTCATTGTCCACAGCCAATCCTTGGCCTATTTTAAGTTACTATAAGTATTTGAAAGAAGATAAAGTTTTTAATTCTATGATTTAAGCTTATCACTTTAAAGTCAGGCCCTTCTTACATTAAGTGCAAATCAAACATTGATAGGCATGTTAAAATATCTTTCTGATGCACCCTGAGTTGGATCAGGGCCCAAGATAGAGCTAATGTTTAAAGGTCAGTGTATTGCAGTTTTGCATTAATATTTTGGGAGCTTTTTTAGAGTTAGTTCCTGATAATAAAATTAGTCAGGATGTTTACTTGCTCCAGATTGATCTTTGTGGGTTTAAGTGCTTTAAAAACGAGAGTTAGTGGTTTTTTGGCCTTGTGGACAGGATTCACCCTTGAGTTCCTGTAATTATATCAGAAGAGTGCAACACTAGAGAAGACCCGATTAGATTAAAAACCAGTGTTTGATCTTTGCAAGAAGAAAAACTGAAAACTCTTAAGAATTCTAGAAAAGTAATTGGATGAGGTTATTTCTAGGAATTGTGTTCTTGATTGATGGGTTGGGGACCAGTAAGCAGTTAGGGACAGGAGTGTTTCTGAAATTCTGGAGTAGTCTTTGACCAAGGATTTGCTCACCTAGAGTTAGTAGTCATAAACCAAGCAGTGAATATAAACTTGGAATAAAAAACTGAAGAAGCAGGAATAGGGAGGCAATCCTAGAACCTCATCAGTGACCATTTAGTCTTGGCATTTTTGTTCAGCAGCTTAGAGCCATCACTGAGGAAATCACTTAAAGCCAAATATTTTCTGTCTGTCTGTCTCTGTCTCTCTCCCCCCCCCTTTACTCCTCCCTCCCTCCTCAACTTCTGTGTCTGTCTCTCTTTCTTACCCCTTCCTTCCCTCTCTCCCAATACACACTAAGGTATCCATACTCTCCTTCTTGACATTCTTTTGTTGTTACTTCTCCATGTATAGGTTCTATCCTGTTGGTAAAAAGTTCCTCAAGGGCAGGGGTGTGAGTTAATTCTGCACTTGTTTCTCCTGTGCCCAATTCAAAGCCCATACTTGTTAAGTATTGTTGAGTTGAAGTAAACTGGGACCCACCCCCTGAGTCCTTCCTTACTTGTAGTCTATATTTAAAATCATGTTAATGTTACAGTTTTCAGTTAGGGTCTCCAAGGTCCACATATGACTTGAGTTGTAGCTTTGTATTTGCTTGGGCCAGTAAGAACATGTTTTGAAAACTAAAATAACTCCTGTTTGTCTTCCTCAAAACCCTAAGTTAAAAGAAAAAGTCTTGCTAGTCACATTTTAGTTACCTCTGAACCCTGAACCCTTCTGGAAAAGCTTTTTTTAGCAAACAAAGAACATGAATGTCAGAATGATGTGAGCACTTCAGTCACATATACCTGAGCTTTGCTTTTCCTCAATGAAAGCCAAGAAACATAAAGCAGGAGGCTACTGAGTCTAGACATCCAGCTAGCCCATTCATACCAAAACCGAAGACTTTGATAAGAAAAAGAAATGGCTGGCATGTGCTGTTTCAGCTTTGTTTGGAGAAAAATCAAAGAGAAAAATTCAGAATTTGGGGGGTGAACTACCCCATGGAGGCACCGTGGCTGAGTGTCAGAGAAAGCCTAGGGGTGAGAGCCATAAGCCTAAAGGTTTCAGGGGGAAGTGAAGAGCCAGAGCAAGAGGAGCCCCATAGTTGTGGGCTGAAAGCGTCCATCTTTAGAGATTGTTAAAGCTATTTTTGTAGCCAGTGATAAGGCTGTCAGCAGCAGGAGTGGGCAGCATGCCTAAGGACTTAGTCCTTCTCCATTTCCATGTAAGGATGAATCCAGCTGATACCTTTCTTGGATAGGTAGGGAGGAAAGACAGAACAGAGAGTGCCACTACGTTTGGGTCCCTCACATGCAGCATGGTGTAAAAAGCATCTCTGTGTTATGGCTCAGGGTGCAGTCAGATGAGCCTGTTGCCTTGTAAGCAATTGAACATCCAACTTCTTTAGTCAAAGTTCCAAGAGTAATTTTACTTTATCATAATTATAATCATGATTTTTCCCAAAGTGCAGACCTTACTCTCTCATTTATTCTTATTCAAGAAACTTCAGTATCTCCCTGTTGCCTCCAGGAACAGATGCACAGTACTCTGTTGACATTCAAAGCCCTTTGTAAGGTGTCCCCTTCTGCCTTCTTACATCTTCCTACCTGACATGGACTTCCGGGGCCGGGGGGGGGGGGGAGGTTCCCATGAACAAGACCCTTTTCTCTCAGCTGTTGGCAATTTCTCTAGCAATGCCCCATGCCTAGAAAGCTCTCCTTCCTCATCTTGCCTGCCTGGCTTCCATAAAGTACCATCTCCTACAGGAAAGCTGTCCCAATCCCTCTTATTTCTCATGCTTTCCCTCTTAATTATTTCCTATTTATGCTGACTATATATGCTTGTCTCCTTGTTGTCTCCCCCATTCGATTGTGTGCTTCTGATGGACAGGGACTGTTTTTGCCTCTCTTTGTATTGCCAGTGCTTAGCATGATGCCTGGCACATGGTGTTTACATTTAATAAATTTTACCAACTTTTTAAGAGGGCAAGAAATTCAAAGGAAGCGGCATAATTTTGTACAGATCCTGGCAAAACTGGATTGAAAATCAGCCATATTCTTCTGGATGCTACTATTGGGAAGAAAAAACTTGGGTTCAGGGCCTAATTCTGACAGTGATTGGCAGTGTGAGGGTGGGCAAAAGTCAGAGAACCTCTGTCTTCATCCACAAAATGGAAATAATGATGTTGATAGTCTGTGTTGTCAGGACAGTGCTTTGTACCACATGAAGGGCTGAGTGTCAGCTGTGATTGTTGCCCTTATCTCAAGTTATTGTGTAAGCTTCTGGGGCACATCTTAATGACCTGCTGGCTGAATTTAATTTCAGAAAGAGAATGGGTCCTAAGGTCATAGATTTAGCTTTGGAAGAAACCATAGAAATTATCTAGTCCAAATTATCTAATCTGGTTCCTCATCTAAAGAAGCTGAGGTCGGAGAGGTGAAGCCGCCTCCTGAGATCCTCCCAACACTGAAGAGGAAAGGCAGAATCTGACCTTCAAGAGGGCTGTTTCAGGTTGGGCATCAGGGCTGTCCCATCCCTGCCAGAACACAGCTACTGAGCGCTCTGTGCCAAAGCAAGCCGAGAATGCAGAGGGCATACGGCATTACGCCATGGGCCAGACGCAGATGGAGCCCCAGAAGAAGGTCTGGGAGGACACTTGAACAATGGGAGCTGTATTCTCCTCCCACAGCCCTTACTTCCCTTGGATCCCCCACTGCCTGATGCCTCTGCCCTCCCTTCTCCTAACTAACCACCCCTGCTCAGCCTCCTCTGCTGCCCCTTCTTCCAGCACGTCCCTCAATGTGGGGGGACATGGACAGCTCTGTCTTGGGCCATCTTCTCTCTTCTTTCTTTACTTGGTGATCTCATCACTCTCGTGGTTCTATTATTATCTCCCTACAGATGACTGCCAGCTGAGTCTCTCTCCTGAACTTTAATTCCTCAACAACAAATGCCTGTTAGACCTTTGGAACTGGAGATTCCCTCAGTCTCTCCATTTCAGCATGTCCAAAACAGAGCTCCTTCTCTTTCCTCCCAAATTTACCTTCTTCCAAACTTGCCTGGTTTTGTCCAACCTTCCCGATTCCCAGTTTTGGTATAACTTCATTTCCTCACTGTCACTCATCCCCTGTGTTAAGTCAGCTGCCAGCTTGTTATTTCTGTCTCCACAACATGTCTCGTACACATTGCCTTCTCTCTTTACAGTCCTTTCTGCCACCACTCCTCCCCCAGGGCAAGTCCTTCCTGCCTCCTCTGGATGACTGGATTTGTCTCCTAAGTAGTCTCCCAACCTGGAGAGACCCTCCAAACCACCTTCCTCACAGCTACCAGAGTGATAGTATAGTCGAGGCATGCCCTACTCAGTAAACTCTAGCGATTCTTATTACTTCTAGGATCAAATAACCGTCTGCTGAATTCCTGCATTTCCCTCAGTGCCTGACTCAGATTTACTTTGGGGGGGACTCTTCCCTATTTTTGCCTTTCACTGCCTGCCTCCCAAGTATATGTTTTTTCTCTCTCTCCTCGAGAACCCTCAGAACCCTTATTGTATATTCACCTTCCTTATTGTGAAATTCCTTGTCCTATGGTCATTTACCCTATTGTAGCAAGAGCACTGCAGCATGCCTTAGGCCAGAGAATATAGAGCTAGAAGAGACCTTGTAAGTCATTTAATCATCTGAGAAAATTGGGACCTGAAATAGGACAGTTTCTTCCCTAAGTTCCTACTAGTAGTAACTAGTAAACTGAGGATTCCAACTCAGCTCCAGCGTTTCCTCCAATGCACTCTGCTCGCATCCCCTAGATCATAAGTTTGAAAATGGAAAACTATGAATAAACCATCAATTCCTTGGAGTGAGCAGGACAACATTGTATATAGTAATAGCCATATTGTAACAATCAACTGCAAAAGATTTAGCTACTCTGATCAATAGTGATCTTCAGCAATTTTAAAAGACTCATAAATGAAAATGCTCTCTACCTCCATAGAAAGAACTGATAATAAATTCACTTTATTTTTCTTGTCCTTTTATTTTACAATATGGCTAATATAAAAATGTGTTTTGCATGGCTTCTCATGTATAATAAGAATCATATTGCCTGCCTTCTCAGTGAGTGAAGGAAGAGGCTGGAAGGAAGGAGAGAATTTGGAACTCAGAATACAAAAATTAATATTAATAAAGAAAAAAATAATTTTTGCCTTCTACCTCTGTAATCAAGTATGCTCCAGCACCTTGCCAATTTCATAGTATTAACCAAGTCAACCTGTGCCTCCCTTGTGGATCTCCATCTAAATGATCACCCTTTCCTCTCTTTTCAGCCCAACTGAGCGAGAACGCACAGAACGGTTAATAAAGACCAAACTAAGGGAAATTATGATGCAGAAGGATTTGGAAAACATCACATCCAAAGAGGTAAGGAACTTTAGGCCCATGCTTAAAAAATGGAATGATGACAATTGCAGGTTAGGGATGAAGGATAATGGTATTTGTTGAATGACTAAGGAGTGATGTGGTTGGGAGTAAATAAGAAATTAAATAGCATATATTAACACAATGCAATATTGTATATATGAAATTGTACACATTTGGATCTCTACTGATTCTTGGGAAGAGCTGTATAAATGTATTAATCAAAAACTACAAAATACAAAGTGTATTGGGTATAGTTAAGCTTGTGCTTTATTGTGAAGAGGCTAAATCCTGTTCTATAATTTTGCAGTTGAGTTACTGCTGGTTCTAGAATGGATTTGAAAGTCCTAAGAGAGAAAAGTTAAGCCTCTAAGGATCTACTTCCAAAAGAAAAAGAGATTTTCTCTTAAAGCATTTCTTTAACAGACAAAGGTGAAGGGAGTAGAAGGAGTTAAATTGATTGTTTGAAATGTAACTGCCAGTGACCAAAGAAAGAAGAGTCAGTAGTAACTTGGTGTTCACTTTTACATACATACTGCTTTTGCATCTTTCTACCTGTCGAACTTTGTCAACATCACAACCTATAGTCATTCATTTAGCAACCATTTATTATATGCCTTTTGTATTTAGAGCACCACAGTATGTGTTTATGGAAATATAAAAACAAACTTTTACTTTTATGGAGTTCACAATCTAGTGGGCATGTACCAATGGCATATCCAATAGGCCTATATAAACATAATCTAGTAAGCATATATAAATAATCATTATACAGATATGGAGACACTAATTGCATCTGTGTAACAGAGAAGATAGAGTGATGTATAAGTCGTTTATTAGGTTTGAACTACAATTTTGATTAAAAACATAAGAGTCTGTGAACTCCATTCTCTTCTCAGATACGTACAGAGTTAGAAATGCAAATGGCATGCAACCTGCGGGAGTTCAAAGAGTTCATAGATAATGAGATGATCGTGATCCTGGGACAGATGGACAGCCCCACGCAAATCTTTGAGCACGTGTTTCTGGTAAATGTTGTCCCTTGTCCAGCCCCTCATTGAGTTCAAACATCTCTTTTCCACATCCCCACATAGACAGAGATCTCCCTGAAGATGAAGTGGTGGTCCCACTCAGACTTGAGGGTACTCAGGTGCCCTGAGGCATGAGTTCCCTAAGAGCACACATCTGCCTCGTGGGGTGAGTTGCTGCTTTAGGCAGCCCTGGAACCCCTGGACAGGGAGTGCCTTGGGAGGGCCAGGGAGGGCAGTGCTGCACTCCTTCCTTTAATATTGTCCAGTGTGTTGCCAACTGTGAATGCAGATCCCACTTCTAGACTTGCCATTGACCTTTCCATACATGAAGTACCTGGTTTTGTTGGCTGATCTGCCTACTTCCCTCAGGAGATCAGATTCCCTGCTCTTTTCAAAGGCCCCATACAGTTTGGAAAGAATCTGTGTGTTCTCTCTAGAAAGCTCTAAAAGGTCCTGCCCCACCATCTGTGCACAGCTTGGCCAGAGCTTCCACAGTGGATGTCCCATCCTCCAGAGGGTCCCTTTGGCCAAGAGACAGCCCTGGATGTTAGATAGTGCCGGTGTTATATTGGGTTTTTTTCCACTAATCTTTAGCTGAAATTAGTGTTTCTCTCAATTGTGAATGTTATCAGTAGACCATGGTATTGTCCCCAGGCTGCTGCCCAAGAGGTTGTGACACAAACAAGGGTAGAACCAAAAGAAATTCCATATCACATAACATTTTCCTACAGACTGGGCAACTTGGAATACTTTCTTGGGAAATAATACTGGAAAGTCTCAAAGCTTAATCTTTTCCAAAGCTATAGTGTGATACTGCCTTGTCTTCTGGAATGGGCTCATTCTTTCTCTGTCAGAAGCACTCACTACAGGATGGGTTATGGGAAAACCAGCCAAGGATCTGACTGCTAGCTGGCTGGGGGCACAGCACTGGTGCCCTTAGCTTCCTTCTCTCTAAGATGAGGCTGCTGGACTTCTGAGAGCTCAGAATCCTCTGAGTTCTATTTCAGCTGCTTTTCCTTGGCACCTCCCTCCTTTTGGGTAGCACCAGGTCATCTGTCCAAAGGGTACTCCTTCAGGGCATCTGTGCTCCCTTGGGTTTCCCAGAAAACAACAGGGAAAAGTCATCTTATTCCAGCTACAAGTTGGGGTGTTAATTTTCTTTAAAGGCAACTCATCCTGTGCAGAGCTGCTCCTCAGAGACCATATCCACCCTGGTACAAGCTTGATAGCAGCATTTCTCTCTCCCATTGGAGGAGTGTCCATTTTTGTGGATTTATGTAAAAAGGTGTATTTATGTGGAAAGGGTTTGATTGGTACAGAGTGAACTTAAAGGAAATGTGGGGATGGTTGAGATTTAGAGGCAGCCTGGTCATCTTCAGCAAGAGAAGCTTCATCAGATCCTCTCCTTAGTGAGCTGGAATGCTCCACCCAGAGTCGGTCTCCTGGGACTTTGGACTTGATAGTGAAGCTGGAGGGGAAATGGAAAATTTCTGCCAAAAAGCAAGTGGCTTCTGGGAGAGGTGAGCAAGGCCCAGGAATGTTGGATACAACCAGCAATTTCATGAAAGAGTGAGAAAAGAGGGAAAAAGTCCCCAAAGTAAAATACTCTGGGTAAAGGTCAACACAGGAGTCCTCACTGGAAAATAAGGTCCCAAAGCAGCTCCTAGATTGTGAGCACCTTCACTGCAGAGAAAGTGGGATGGGTGATGAAAAGCTCACAAGATTAACACTGGAGTGAAATTCGGCTCTTTTTGTCACTTTCCTGGAAACAAAAAGGCATCAGGCTCCCCTGAGGGAGAAGCTGTTTGGCAGCAGCAACTGCTGAGAGAAGGAAAAGGGCAAAGAAAGGGCTTCCCCCAGACAAGTTGCCTTCGTCTTGGTGCAGGAATTTTGAACCTGATTTATGTCTTGGGCCACCTGGAGAAATGTAAGGGACCCTTCTCAGAAGCAGGAGTTAGATGCAAAATATCAAATATACATAGGTTTCGGAGAAAACCAGTTCTATTGAAATACAATCCATAGACAGAAAGACTGATTAAGTGTGAGGTAGCAGGGGAGTTAATAACTACGGGAGTGGTGAGTATAAATGATATTTTGAAATATCTGCAATGACAGTTGTTTTATAAGAAAATATCTTAGAGACAGTCTAAAGATTTTACTAAAACCACAGTTGTTTGTTGCCTCTATTCATGATTGAGAGAAACACTGCATTTCTGTTAAAAGTTAGAAAGTTAAAAATAAAGATGTTATTTTTTCCCCATCCAGGCTCCCAAATCCTCTGAAGCCTATCCACACATCTTTCGGCATGGGTGAAGGGGGATGTGGTCTGTAGACCCCAAATCAAAAACCCCTGCCTTAGTGGGTATCCCAGGAGTTTGATACTTTGCATGGTTGATGCTGTCCATCAAGCACTTCGGCAGGCACCAATTAGGATGTCCTTCTTGAATTTTTTCTAGAAAGGTTGAGTTTCTGGAAAAAGTTGATTCCTAAGGCTGCTGTTTTTGAAAGTTTTCTCATTTAAGTGATTTAGGCTAGACTATGATGGTAAAAGGATAGAAAGAGAGAGAGAAAATGGAAACTGCACATTTTTAAAAATGAAGATTTTCTGTATTGCATGTTATAAAGAAGATTAAAAAACTTCTTGCATAGAACTCCTGAGAATGATGCAAACACCACAGCAGAATTATGTTCACACATGTCAGGCTGAGTCTGTGGGAGGGCCCACAACCCACTGGAGCTGACCCCAAGGTAGCCCTATACCCTGAGCAGCTTGGCCGGACTTTACTTGGTCATCAGCTCACTACAGAAACATGTCTTACTTTTCATACTATTTTGTTTTCCTGATGAATTCACAAGCCATTTCCAATTAATTCTCTCAGGTAGCTGACTAGTGCTGGCTTCCTGGTTATGGATTCTGTCCTCACTATTCTTAGGAGCTTGGTTTCTAAACCTAGTGAAGACTGAGTTGTCATGTTTCTCAGCCTCCTGTCCTGAATTTCCTGTGGATTGGGGCCCTTTGCTGTTCTTGCCTTCTTTTAAAGTTAGTTATAATTCCAATCTAAGACTAAACACACATAGCCATCATGAGCATTGCCTTCTTTTTGTGTACAAATCAAATGAGCATGAATCTGATAGGAAAAGTAGAGTTGTCCATTTCCTACTGGCCTGCTCCCAAAATGGAAATTTGAGTAGAGAGTTGATGTTGTTTCCTAGGCAGCCTCCTCCACCCTCAGCTATTCAAACTCTCTTCTAGGTTGCAACACTTCTTATTGCAACACTTAGACCTGAATCTGACTCTGTATTTTGAAATATTTGCTTTGTTTCCTTTCACTTTTTCCATTATAACTTGTCCTTTCCTGTTTTCTGGGAGAATCGTGGTCATTTCCCCCCTGTAGTGCCGGAGATTGGCTAAGCATGGCCATGCCATCCACCATCTTTAACTGTCAGGACCCTGTAATGCTGCACTTGTTTTTCTTTTTGGACTAATGTTACCTAATTTTGTCATTTTAATTGTGCAGGGTTCAGAGTGGAATGCCTCCAATTTAGAAGACTTACAGAACCGAGGGTAAGCACACAATCCAATGCCATTCTGTGTAACAAGTGGCACAAAAATCCACATTTTATCTGCGACATTCTTTGTTATTCTATAAAATACATCTTTCTTCCCATCTATTACTGCTCCCAACTCATATTCAGCAATACTTTAAAGCTTAATAAAAAAAGGATATTTTCATGTTTTTTCAACTCTTTGAGGTTATAAAAGGGAAAATACATGGCATGGACTAAAATGATTTCAGAAAGTATTTAACTCTTTGATGGCATTTAAAACTTACTATCACCATCAGATTCCTTCCTTATTTAGGATTACAAGAACAAATTTTTAGAAACAAGGTTATGACAGGTTTTGTTAACAGCAATAAATAAGCTTCTGAAACAGGGCACATCCACCTACCCTGTGTCACATCTTCATATATCTCTGTGTAATAAGAAGAGTTGTATTTTATCAGAACAACCAGGACCAAGTGAAGGTGACAAGAAGCAAAAAGCCAACCATTTTCCCTTGTTTTGTTCCTGGCTAGTGCCTACTAGCCAGTGCATTAATGGAAGAACTGCTGCTTTCAAGATTGGATTTGGAAACAGTAACCACCAGGGTCCCTTCCAATTCTGAAATTCTCTGATTTCTCCCTGACTTCCAGATTAGGAATCAGATCAGTCACATCAAAGAGGAGAAAATAGTGCAGGGCTCTTGAGGGCAGTCCTCCTAGAGAGAGGTAGGAAGCAGTGAGGATGTGAGAGTTGGCTGGCCAATTTCTCTGACAACACTGTCCATCACTGCTGTCCTCAGCACCAGGAAACCCGCAAGAAAAAGGCCTCACTCACTTTCTCCTCGCCAATAGCACAGAGAGCTGTTAGACAAAGTCCCTCCAAGCAAAGAAATGTCATGAAAAGCCCCTGACTGAGCACTGGGGAATGTGAGGAAAGGGGATTTGGAAGATTGGTTCAGATCAGTGAGAAAAGATGGGAGTACGTAGTGACCAGGCTTCTGTTTGGAAAGAAGATGAAGGCAGCCCTGGACCAGGCTCTGGCCTCAGGGTCTTTATATCCATAGGTTACCTCTGAAGTCCCTTCCAGGCGGACAGAATTCTCTTGATCCTATGAATACTCAGCCAAAGATCAGTCAGCCAAGAAGCAATGTGCCTGCCATGTCCTCAACACTGAAGGAACAGAGACAAAAATGAGATGCTCTCTGGAGGCTGACGTCCATAGGACAAAAACTGCCCAGGAGAGGAGACAAGGGAGGACACTGGGTGTTGGAAGGAATCAAGCCCTTCATCCTCTAGGGGAGAAATTAGAAATGTTACAAATGTCCATTTTGAAACTCCTCCTGGATTCTCCCAGACCCCTAATCAGTTCTGAAGGTGGTACATAGCATTAGTACTGATGACCTGAAAAGAGGAATTGAGATCATCAAAATTAGGGACAGTTCTAAATTAAGCAGAGTTGCTAATATCTTAGAAAATGAGAATACCATTCAAAATTACCATGATCAATTGGATAAAGTCAATCTTACTCAAACAGGATGCGCTTCCAGGGAGTATCATGGAGTACTCTAGGGGGAAAAGAAGTGAAATAAACACAGGCTGAAAGGAGAAAGAGCCTGGCTGGGCCCAAAGTAGAGTGGGAATCAAGTATCATTGGAAGAAAAAATGGGCAGGATCCTTTGATGTATTAAAAACTGTGACTAAAGTTATTAAGCTGGGCTTTCTTAGGCCACTGCAGTGTTACAGGTGGTCTGGGTCACAGTTTGAAAAGGATGTTTGAACCTCAGCTGTTGTGTTTCCTCCTTCTATGTCCTGGGGCAGATAAGTCACTTACCTTTTCTGAGCCCTTAGTCTCTTCTCTTTTAAAATGGCAGGGATGGGCTGTTAGTTGTATGTGTAGAAGGTAAAGCAGGGCTAAGCTAATTTTCAAAAAACAGCTGGTTATAGAAGATAAAAGAGTTAGAATTATGAAGCCTAGAAAAAAGGAAGTCTAGATCAGGCACTAAGTTATTTTCCAAGTCTGTGAAAGTTTTGGATGAGGAGGATATGGAGTAGATGTTTTTTGTGTCCATGGAGGTGTGGGAGGGAAAAAAGGAAATGGGCTTCTATGAAAGCAGGAAAAATATTGTTTGCACAGCTGGACACTAAGAAAACAAGATGATAAGATCCTGCGATGGATAATTGAGGGTAGGTTGTGTGGTCTCCAGGCCTGGTGATACTCAGAAAGGAAATAACCAGCCCTCCACTTGGGATGGTTTTGATCTTTCCTAAAGAATCTTCCTGGAGGCAGGGCCTGGACCCAGTGCCTTCTTGAGCCATTGTTCTAGCTCCTGTTCAATAAGGAAGAGCACAGTGTAGTGGAAGGAACCTTGAGCTGTGTTACCACCCTGAGGCTACTCCTGTGTGACTTTAGGTATCCCAGCCAGCTTTCAGGGACTTTTCATCTCTTAAGTAGAGGAAGATTGAAACCTCAGCTCAAACAGTGCTTAAGTTCCACAATGTTCTCAAATGTGCATCTTTGTTTTTAACCTCCAGAAGTGAAAGTAAGGTTTGGTGAAGCAAGCCTATCAGATCTTCCTCATGAGAAGAAAACCCCAAACTTCTGACCTGTCAATATTTCTCTAACAGCTTTATTTAGAGTTGAGTTGGTGTTGGCTTTTGCAAGAGAATTGTCTTTGATGAGCTTAAGAATTTTAATGAGCTTAGAAGCTCAATTATATGTATGCCCATACATACATATAAGAGGTAGTGTGATTTTAGGATTGTGTTGATAGAAGGATATTCTCATAACTGAAGGGATGAATGTGTGATTCCCTCAGTGGAATTTCTGTTCCTTTCCAAAATTTTATCCCAAGGATTCTCTTTTAAAAATATATACATATATATAGATATAACGTGTACGTGTGTGTGTGTGTGTGTGTGTGTGTAAGTGTGTGTGTAAGGAATCACTTTCTGCATGCTCCTCAGCTTGAGGGAGCTCTTAGAAGTCACCTAAAAATTGTTGCTTCCCCAGTGAGAAAAACAACATATTTAACTGAAATATGCTTTAGGACAGAGGAACAGGTAGCAAAGGATCTATTTCTAGATCTCTCTTGAAAGAGTTGGGTTTAGTTCCTTACATAGGTTCTTTCTGTAGAGGGGTGAGAAGTTTCCGCTGGTCTGATTGTATGCTTGTGAAGCAGATAGATTAGTCTTAATTTTAAAGAGAACACCCATAAAACAAACAAAATGGTAAATTACTCTGTAGCCTTATGGTATTTTTTTAATAGTTTGCAATAAAATATAAAGTTCATTCCCTAGAGCCCGCCCAGGAAAGATTGCCTAACCTTGTATAAATTGAAAGAAATGATTGGGTGCTAGATTTGACTTAAAAAAAAAAGCTCTCAGGAAGCAAGTTCACCTTTTAGGCTAAATTTCTACTTCAAATATATACAACGCTTGTTTGAATTAAATGACTGAATTCCTGTATTGGATTCCTTCTTTTCTGGGCAGCTTCTTGTTAGTTTTAATTCAGCACTTGAGAAGGAGATGATTTATTTTATTTTTATAAAGTTTTTAATATTCAAAACACATGCATAGATCGTTTTCAACATTTACCCTTGCAAAACTTTGTGTTCCAAATTTTTTTTCTCCCTCCCTTCTCTCACCCTTTCCCCTAGATGGCAAGTTATCCAATATATGTTAAACTTATACGATTTTTCTATACATATTGGAGATCAGTTTTAACAAAGGAAGTAGAGCGGGGCAGCTAGGTGGCACAGTGGATAGAGCACCAGCCCTGAAGTCAGGACTACCTGAGTTCAAATTTGGTCTCAGACACTTTACATTCCCTAGCTGTGTGACCCTGGGCAAGTCACTTAACTCCAATTGCCTCAGCAAAAAGCAAAAACAAAAAACAAAGGAAGTGGAGGATGTTTATTTCTGGATTTGGATTTGGGTTTTTACAACCTGTTACAATAGCCATCAACAAATCTCTCTTTGCTTTCCTCACAGGGTACGTTACATCTTGAATGTTACTCGAGAAATAGATAACTTCTTCCCAGGAGTCTTTGAGTATCATAACATCCGGGTGTATGATGAGGAAGCCACAGATCTGCTTGCCTACTGGAATGACACTTACAAATTCATCTCCAAAGCCAAGTAAGCACAGAAATGTATTTTCTTTTCTGTTATTTTCTCTTGCTGTCACCTCCTTGAGGTAGGACTTGGAATATGTGAATACCCTTGAAATAATTTGGAAAAAGAGGTAAGAAAAATGGTTAAATAGCTGAGATTACCGTGCCTAACGAGTTACGTTAATCTTCAGAAATATGAAGGCTTTACAGGAAGCAGATGTTGGCTATCTACTGTACACAAAATAGAGAAAACCGCCATAAGTTACAGCAGGAGAAATTTAGATTAGCCAGAAGGAAGAACTTTCAAATTGCAATTCTTTAGTTGGCAGAGAGGTTATAGAGCCTCCCTCCTTAAAGCATTCTGATTTAGAAGAGATGACTTATATACAATTCTCTCTGGGCATAAGTGTTAGATTAAACATTCTTTGGAAAGCTTTCCCCACCCTTTTGTTTTAGTAAGATGTCATTCTAAATGGCTTTTACATTCTCAGTTTTATTATCCCGTGTTCTGAACACTCCTAAGTTCTTATTAAGAAAATTGTTCACTAAGTAGCTTTTCTCATTATACAGTATCTTTTATGCCTGTAGATTTTCTCTCCATCCATTTTCTTTAATCATAGAACTTATGTTGGAAAAGCCTTTAAAAAACAGTCTTATCCATACCTTCAGGCAGGATCACATTCAGATCATTCAGGGAAATTGGAATCTTTTACTTCTAAAGCTCTCTAGCAGAGATCTATGACTTTTCAATACCTCCATGTTCAGGATATTTTTTTTTACTACCCTGAATCCTTTTTACTTTTAAATTAGATTTCTCTAAAACTAACTCAAAGGCCTCACTCAGTTTCCTTGGGGATCAGAGTGTTTGGAAATATATCCCAGAAAAAAATACCCTCCCTCCTGGCCTAGGATACCAATAGCAACCTAGTCACGGAGAGCAAGAGGAAAAGACAATCTCACAAATTATGACTTTTCCCAAAACCGAGAGAAAGAATGGTTCATACTAATGCTTCCAAAGTTCACAGAAGTCACTCTTATTTCCAAAATCTTTCATAGGCTTAGAATTGAAAAATCATGAAGTTTTAAAGCCAGAAGGGAACTCAGAGATGAGTACAACATACTCATTTTATAAGTGAAGAATCAGAGAGCCAGAGCAACTAAGTGTCTTTATCAGAGCTGTTCCACCCAGTTTTGCCGAGCCCACATTGCCCGGACCAGAACTCCTCAGTCTGTGCTCCAGGTTGAATAGCAGCCATCCTTTTCATCTGTCCTGCTGGATTTTACTTTGCCACTCTTGATAACAGCAGAGGTTCCCACATGTCATCCCCAAGCACATGTTCCATATTGGAGGTTCTGTTTTATGATTTAGGAACCTGAGAATGTTCTCAATATTAATTTGGAAGTAATGGCCTGATAGGCTCCTGTAAAAGCTGAATGAGAAGTGGGAGGGAGAGATTTTTAAGCACAGGAAAAAACACTTCAAAGTCATCATTTCATATCTCTGTGTGTGCTTCTCAACATGTGTCATGAGAGGATCTCATGGCCTTTGTTGAGAGGAGTTAGAAACCAACCCATGTGAAGACACATTCTCTCCAGAGTAGCTTTTATATTTACTTTTTATTCTTGGTTTGTACAGAAGTTGGTAGTTTCTCTGAGGTCTGCAGGCATAGACTGGGAACTTGACCCATTAAGGAAATCTGGGCTTCATGGAAGACCAATACAAAGCACATGCTCACCCTTCCTTCTGAGTTACTTGGCTTTAGCCTATTTAGCAGAAATGAGAAAATGTCCTGGTGCTGAAAAGGAGGTAAATGTCGTTCAGTGCTTTGGGGGAAACTAGATGAATTCCACGCAGTCATCATTTATTTAAACACCTACCATTTTCAGCACTGGACCCTGAGAAAAGCAGAGATACCTTGCCTTCAAGGTGCTTACAGTCTCATTGGGAGATAAAACTGGTGCATGGTACAAGTAAGAGCAGGTATTCATCAGAGAGCTGCCAGCCCAAGTAGTTAGCAAGCTCTTGGTCAGCGTAGGGCTCCATATCCTTTCATCAGACTGGCATTGGTGTCAGTGTGGGAGGAGAGCATTCAGACATCCCCATCCAGTTTGATAAGAAAGCATCTGGATTGACTGAGTGTAATCTATGAATTCTAAATCCAGCACATTTTATAAATCCAGTCCAGTCTTCCAGCCCACATTCTCTGAATTCCCAGAACATTTGCTTACCTAGAATACTTGCTTATTTTAGCACATAATTAAATAACTGCCTTGTGGTATTATTTCAGTATTTTATGAGTATACCATAGAGTATACTCCAGATGTCCATTCTGACCGAATGAATTTCTCCTCATACAGAACTCTGACCACACAATGAGAGAAAGAGAAAGAGAGAGCGCATTTTTTGAGTTGGTAGAGCAGCTCTTTGGCTCAGCTTGTCTAGTGAAACAAAAGTTAGATGGGTCATAATTCATTTTTGAAGTCTTTAAAATACCACTTCTTCCCGAACAGATGATAGAACTGGATGTAGTAGATGTATCTCCTGCCCCATAAGTTCTGATAGCTCAACTTCTGAATGTCTTGGTCCAGATAGCTCTGCTCTAGGTCACTGGGTGGTAGTTCTGATTTTGGTTTTTTCTCCTCCCCAAAACTAGAAGAATGGGTCACAGTGTGGTGAACAGTGATATCTAAGAACATGTTTGGATGAGAGAGAGGAATTAGTTTCATGTGACTCGTGTTCTCCTCCCAGAGACAAACACCTGCTGAAACTTAACAGGAGAATGTTCAGAACATTTCGAGCACAGTGAATCACTGTGTTTCTCAAGAGAGGGAGATTGGCAGAGGTTAAAAAATACTTCTGATGCCTTTGGGGGGGATTCACCTACCCCACACCCAAATGGAGCCAGTCTCTAAATGGAAATTCCCTTCTAGTCAATAAACATGTTTCACCAATTTGACCAGGAGGGGTTTCCCCTGCCCCCCCCCCAAAGTGATGGTAAAAATATGTGTGTTTACATAGAAGTAGAGGTTTTGGATACAACTTTCAAAACATTCTTCCATGTCTTTCTCCTCAAATTCATGACACCAGGAAACATGGCTCTAAATGCCTCGTGCACTGCAAGATGGGGGTGAGCAGGTCTGCTTCCACTGTGATCGCTTACGCTATGAAGGAGTATGGCTGGAATCTGGACCGTGCCTATGACTATGTGAAAGAAAGGCGCACTGTCACCAAGCCCAACCCCAGCTTCATGAGGCAGCTGGAGGAGTACCAAGGCATCCTGCTGGCCAGGTGAGTCTGAAGCTTACCAAGGAAAGCCCTTGGCTGTTTCTTTAGTTTGGTCCAAACCTGGGGTGCATTTCAGAAACTGCATTAGGTGCTAGGGCCCTGCAATGTCAAGTGAGGGGCCCACAGCCCAACAGTCATTCAGCAAGCATTTCAGTGTTTTC
>JAJPUD010000414.1:1991-12820 GCA_023553655.1 Myrmecobius fasciatus
ATATATATATATATATGTACCTAGATAGCTAGGTTTTTAATAAATATTTAGATTCTTAGATACTTAGGTAATTAAATAATCAGATACTATCTAGGTATTAGTTGTTTAGACATTCAAGTGGTGATTAGTTAAATAGTTACTTAGGTATTTAAGTACAAAGGAACATAGGCTATTTGTTAGGTAGTTATTAGACACTTAAATACTGAGGTAAATAGGCACTAAGGTAATTACATACCTAGATAAATGGTTGCTTAAGCATTTTGATACTTAGATTATAAGCAACTAAGGCATGAAGATGCTTAAGAATTTAGGTGATTAGGTACTTAGACACAGAAGTACTCAGGTAATTATGTTCAAACTGGTTTGAACCTGAATCAGCTACACTGACCTGGTTTCAACCTCTTTCAACCTATTTTAACCAGTTTATTCTATAATCAACTGTTTGAACAGATTGGAATGGCTTAAACCACTTTGAACTGATAAGCTTAAGCACTTAAGTACTTAGAATTAGGCACTTACATGCTTGTGCACTTAAATAATTATGTGTTTATATACACACACATACATATTTAAGTACCTAAATATGGTTATATGTACCTAAAATCTATAGTAACACAAGTAACTAAATGCACAAGTACATATGTATATTTTTGAATGTTTCAACAGGTTTGAATCTAGATTGGTTTAAACTAAACTTAACTAGTTCAAATCTGAGCAAAAGTAAATCTGTTTTAATTAATTTGAACCAGATTTAAATGGTTTAGACTGTTTCAAGGGTTGGAACAGATTGGACTGGTTTGACCTGATAGATAAATGTAAGTATTTACATATTAAAAATTATTATTTAAATACATAGGCACTTAATTATTTAGGTAAGTAGAAACACAGTTAATTAGACACTTAAATGCCTAGATACTTAGTTATTTCTATACGGTAATTTGAAAGTTAGGCAATTAGATAGCTAGATGCTTGGGAACTTAGGTGTTATATATTCAAGTACTTTGATAATTCAATTAGATACTTAGGCATTTAAATATTTGGTCATTTAGGTACTTAAGTAAGTGGGTAAGTAGGCATTTAGACTCTTAGATAATTATATAATTAGGTATTTGCTAATTCACTTAAGAATAGCAATTTTTAAAAATGATACTCATTTTAGGAGAATCAAAAACCAGCCAGCTGCTAAATTGCTATTAAGATCTTTGCTTGTTTTCCCAGAATTAGTCTTTTTCAAAGTAATAGTGTCTCTGTACTTTGAATTGCTTTTGTTTATTTATTTCAGTCACATTTGCCTTCTCTTTTCTGTATGACTGATGTTATTTCATTGTGGTTTTTGAATCATCCTTGAGAAACTTGACTTCTCACCAACAGCTTCTACAACACCTCTAACAGTCACTAAAATGTACTCTGTAAGAGCTATAACTTTTGTACAATTCCTTGGAGTAATTTCACTCTTAAAAACCACGAAATTAAAGACACAACAGAAAAGAATAATGAAACACATATGTATCCTATGAAAAATAGCACTCAGTTGGCAGAGAATTAACTGAAGTTGGGAAAACCAGCTCAATACAGTTTCATCTGGTCAATTTCAGACCTTCTGAATTCTAATGCCTACTATCACAAAATTAAACTATATTAAAATTATGACATGCCCCTGTATTAGCATGCCACTGTATAAATAAAAAGAGAGAAAATCCCACTGGAAATTTTTAAAAATGGAGTAATGTAACCATGATGTTCTGGTAATATTGGGTAGCATTTCTCATTCTATTCTGTGCTCTCTTATGAGTTCAGAGTAGTTTGATAAGCCCAGCTGTGTAAATTGCCTGAAGTCAGCCACAGAATACACCAAAAAATTTGATGGAAACAAATCTGTCATGATCAGCAACAGTTTTGCCCAGTGGCAATACCACAAATACTATGCCCCAAACTCTTTAATATGTAGATAGGCACATCTGAAGTCATGGGACCTGACACTCCAGTGCTGAAGTGATAAATTTATTGCTTAGATTAGCTCCCCAGAGAACATGTAAAAAGCCTCTCAGACCTTTTAAAAACAGGGGTGAAATTCATTTGGCATTTCTCTGGGTCACCAAACTACCAGGCCTTGAGGTCCCTTCTAGGTGTTATTATTCCTATTTTATAAGTGATGAGATTGAGGTTTAAGTGGCTCAACCAAGGTCACCCAGATAATAAGTATCATGCTAGCAAACGCTTCCAACTTGATGGCCTCTTCCTTGCTGAGTTCATTCCTATAAACTCAAGGTCTAGTACATTTCTGGTAGGAGCTGAAACCAAGTGTCTCTGATTGCAAATCTAGTGTCCTATTCACTATATCATCCTGCCTCTCTGAAACAGATAGTTTTTTTTTTCTTTTTGTTTTGTTTTTCTATACCCAAAAGAAATAAATGTCAAACACAAGTGCTTACTTCATTCACAGAGCGACTTAAAATTCAATAAACTACCTTAAAGAAGAAGTTACAAGATCCCTAGAGGTTGGTACTTAAATCTCAACAAAAGATAAATCAAGGGATGAAATATAGCAGTGTTACCTCAACTCTGCATTATGATGACTCCTATACTGGAAGAGAGAGTGAGGCTGATGACTTTGCACAGTTCTGATTTATTTAAATCCAATTCATTTGCAAGTCAATTATCTTGATGTCATTGGTCCTCTTTCAGAAGGAATTTTGAATAGAGTTCACACCTACCAGTCATGCAGGGTTTGAACTCCTTCTTTTGCTGATAGTCACTAGACAATACAAACATCTGCTGCTGGTCAGTTCCATTTCAATAGTCCCAAGACTTTTATTCTTCTTAAAAGTACAAAATCACCTCCAAGCTTGGACTTATCTTGGAGAGCAGGCTGATCTTGAGACTGAAGTGTGGTCACGTGTTCAGGAAAGGAAACGAAAAATAGAAAAGGCTACATAAGTCTAGACTTAAGCTCATTTAATTTAATTACCTTCCTAGCTAATCATGGAAATAGTCATAATGAAGCTGGGAGCCAGAGTGGGGAAAGGACAATAACCTATCTAGTCACACCCTCACCTTCCCAATCCCCAATCCCCACCTCCATCCTAAGAAACCTAGCAAAAATGCTACTTGTCACATGGAAGAATTGAAGAAATTAACTAGAAGCTATTACTGCTACAGGTGGGGGAAGGGCAGGAGGAGAGAGAAGGGTTTAAGTAAGCAACCAGGGGATTGTTTTATCATGACAAAGCACCAATTATTTTAAGTGGGGAACTACCAGATGACCAGAAACAATCAAGGAATTCATTATTCCTAAGTGTTCAACAGCTGAGCTGAATGGAATGAGGAAAGATATCTTTGCACATATTTTCTTCAACTACTGATTTAGACAGAAGGATAGATAGATTATACATATTGTATACATACAGATATAGCTATAAAAATAGATATGTCTGTCTACCTATATAGCTGTGTGCCTGGTCATGTGTATAATAAAGATACAAGATACAGATAGATGCATGATATGAGGAGAAGAGAGCAGACATGAATAAAATCCTTTCTTTGGTATTAACAATCTCATTCTTTTTAACAAGAGAAGTTGTTTATGAGAACTCAAGACTGAGAATTAGCTTGTGTATGCTTTTGGGACTTGGATGTTAATCTATGAACCCTAAAACAGTATCAATTCTTCACCAGTGATGACCATACTACCACCAAAGAAGATAAAAGAAATTGGAAATGAAACCTGCTCACCTCTGAACATTATTTACAAGGCCAAATCTCTTTTTTATGCACTATATTTAAAATTTTTTTCTAGATGGATATCATTGTTTCATTTCAAACCCTTCTCAAAGTTTGTATTGTTTTCAATAATGTGACATATTGATGAGATCCAAGCAGCCTGTAGATCACTACTACTCAAACAGCCCCTATAGGATTAGGTGAAAAGAGAACAAAAGGTTCCAAGCTTCCCCAAACTTTTATGGGGGGAAGGAAACTCACTTGGGGGAAATTTCCCTTGTAAACTATGACCCAAGGGCCAGGAATCTGAATGTCCCTGACATGCCTTAGAAGTGATATTTGTGCCAACTGCCCGCCTGAGCACATAGCATAAACATATTTTTTAAACTCATGGTCTGCATCTCAGCTATATTTATTTCATTTATTACTAAAAACACATTATTGGAATAAATATCCATAGAGCTACATAAATGAACAACAATTATAGAACATTTGAAAATTACCACAACTCACATAAATCCTGTAAGGACTCACTTTAAGTGTAACTTTTAATTCTTCCATAAGACTCTGATGGAAGCCTTTCCTCAAGTGACTCATTGTTCCCTGAAGGAAAAAACCTACTTAGTTAGTCCTGCTCTGGGGCCATTTTGAATGTCTGAAATAATCAGTTTTTGATCAGCTTTGGCCAAATTATAAGAGAATGTGAGGTCTCACATTACATCCTAAAGGCCAAAAGAAGCTGACTGTGTTCCATCACAATCCAAATGGATTCCAGCAATGACAGTCTTACAGAGAACATTCTCTTTCCTGAATTACTTGAGGTTCACACCCTTCGAGCAGGAAAAAAGATGCCTTTCTGGATTATGCAGCAAAAGTTTCAAAGCAGGATCTCCAGGCAAGATTTCTGAGAGAACTTCTTGGCCCCTTGCTAATTCTCAAATAAAGAGATCTCATTTGGAAAGAAAACCCTTTCTTTCCCAGAACCCTTTTTAATGATTAGGTCTGCTTGGAACTATTTATCCATTGATTGAAGTGAAATTTGTTTTTAAGGAATAAGGCTTAAAAGTTGATCTAGCCTGTACATAATAGGAATTCAGTTTCATGTACAATCCTTTTTTTTTTTTTTAATTTAAGTTGGTATTTGTTAAGTTCAACATTAAAAAAAAATAATTGCCTCATACTATATATTTGCCTCTATTCCATCTTTCTTTTCTCTATTTCTTTTAAAAGTCATATTTAAGGGGCAGCTAGATGGTGCAGTGGATAAAGCACCAGCCCTGAAGTCAGGAAGACCTGAGTTCAAATCTGGTGTCAGACACTTAACATTCCCTAGCTGTGTGACCCTGGGCAAGTCATTTAATCCCAACTGCCTAAGGAAAAAAAAAAAAAAAAAGTCATATTTAAGCCTTTTGTCTTGTTTAGTAACTGCCTTAACACTTTGGCTCAGTACCACCTTACATCACAGGAACCAAGAGACTAACTAGTAATTTCTAATCTTGCCATTATCCACAAATGCAGAATTCCACATTCAAGAACTCCAAAATCCCTTTATCTGATTACATTCTTTTGGTTTTCCACCTCTCCCTCTGTCTTTCCATATCAAACCCTATTGTTCCCCACACTGTGACCTCCAATCCCTAGACCACTCAGTTATTTACCAAATCTGCATTAGCCATACTCTCCTCCAATCCCTATTTTGACCTCTGGGTGAGACATTCTACACTGTCCTTTCTCTTGACCATTTTATCATATCACCAATTTTGCTAAGCCTCAGCTTTGGACCACTCCTATCATCTATAACTTCACTCCTACACATGTGCCACACATCCTCCATTCAAAAGGGCAAACTCTAATAAATTATTTCTGTTTCTTTTAGCTTGTAAAAATATTTAACAATAATACAAAAGCAAGAATAATTATATCAGTTACTCAGTATAAAATAAAATGTAAAAATAATCAATAAATCACAGTGTAAATATTTTTTTATTTTCCCTAGTTACATGTAAAAACTTTTTTTTTAATTTTTGGTTATACATCTATATTCTTTTTTTAAAACATATTATTCTTATAACTTATGTTAGGAGAAAGAAATCAGAACAAAAGGGAAAAACCAGAAGAGGGAAAAAAAAAAACAGAAGAAAAAGAAAAAGAAAGTGAACATAACGTGTTGATTTGCATCCAATCTCCATAGTTCTCTCTCTGGATATAGATGGCATTTTTCAATTAAAGTTTATTGGGATTGCCTTGGATCACTGAACTGCTGAGAAGAACTGAATCTGTCAGAGTTGATCATCTCATAATCTTGTCCTTGCTGTGTACAATTGTCCTGGTTCTGCTTGTTTTGCTCAACATCAGTTCATGTAAATCTTTCCAGGCCTTTCTAAAATCAGCCTGCTCATCATTTTTTTTAATAGAATAATAACATTCCATTACCTTCATATGCCATAAATTATTTAGCCATTTCCCAACTGCCATTTCTTTGCCACCACAGAAAGAGCTGCTACAAACACTTTTGCATATGTAGGTTCTTTTCTCTCTTATGATTTCCTTGGAATACAGATCTATTAGTGGCACTGCTGGATCAAAGAGAATGCATAGTTTGAAAGCCCTTTGGACATAATTCCAAATAGTTCTCCAGAATAGTTGGATCATTTCACAACTTCACCAACAATGCATTAGTGTCCCAGTTTTCTCACAATTCCTTTAACAATTGTCATTATCTTTTCTTGTCATTTTAGCCAATTTGAGAGTTGTGAGGTGGTACCTCAGAGTTATTTTCATTTGAATTTCCTTAGTCAATAGTGATTTAAGCATTTTTCATATGAGTAGGAATGACTTTAATTTCTTCATTGAAAATTATCTGTTCATATCCTTTGATCTAATAAATTATTTCAACTGAATATATTACTAACTTCAGATGTAACTTCTTTCCTTCTCTAGAGCCATTTTATTTTAAAGGGGGCGAAAGGAAAGGGAATGAACCCCTAATGGTACAATGTTGGTTTCTTCACTGAATGATTTACCATTTCTAGCTGGGGGAAAGGCTTCCCTTTATGTAAAATTGAGGTGAAGACATTCTAAGCAAAGAGGTTAACTAGGTAATCCCAAAGGACTTTGTAAATATAAAAGTCAGTTGGATTAAAACATCTTCTGGGGCAATTTTCATCTGACCTTAAAATCTCAAAACAATAACAAATATAGTGACTCTCCATCGAAGATGACAAAGGATATACTGCTGGCAACACAAATACCCTAGCGTGCTAATTTACCATGATTTTCCTGTAAAATTGCTGCAAACATGTTCAGCAAGTACCTTTTATATCATGTTCATTAAAGTAAAGAGCTGCTATTGATTGGGATTAGCCTCTGTGAGCGGGCATTAATCAGAAGAGCCTCAATGCAGATACCAGTCAATATAGGGGGAGACAGAGCACATTAAATGATCTTTAAACTGTTCTGTGTAAATTCTAGCTCTCACTTATATTATCATTTATTTGGGTCCTGGTGAGACCAATCAAATGACATAATAGGCAGTTGTGACATACAGAGAAACTAGCTGCCAATTTAATATTTTCCCTATTTCATTTCCACAAGCTGAAATGACTGATTTGAAAAATATGTGGCCATTTTCATAAGACTTATAAAAGGAGTACTTAAATACATTAAGGTAGTTTTGATTCTGCTTCTCTGAGTGGCTGCCACTGGCCCAAAATTTTTTCCTTCGGGATAAAGACAAGAAATTGTCCCTCTCCCTCTTTTTAGGAACCAAGTGCAAGATCAGAAGATGCTCAATCAAATCTACTCACCCCAAAGATGAAAATCTTTTTTCAGCTTTTTTGCTCTTTTACAGCATCCTGCTTTCTAACTTTCTACTTCAAAACTTTCTTCTGTAGGTTGTATTCTGTGTGTGTGTGTGTGTGTGTGTGTGTGTGTCTTTCCCTGACCTTTCCTCATTCCTTCCTTCTGTCTCTCCCTTCCTTCATCCCTTCTTTCTCCCTCCTTCCCTCTTTCCCTCATTCTTTCTCCCCTTCCTTCCCCTCCCTTCCTTTTTCCTCTCTCTCCCTCTCCCCACTTTTCCTCCCCTCCTTCCCTCCCTCTCCCTCCTTCTCTTTCCCTCCTTTCCTTTTTTCCTTCCCTCCCTTCCTTCTCTTTCCCCCTTTGATCCTTTCCTCCCTTCCTTCCTTCTCTTTCCTCCCTTCTCCTTCTCTTTCCTGCTTCCCTCCTTACCGCTCTCCTTTCCGTCCTTCCCTCCTTTCCCTCTGTATCTCTCCCCTTCCTTTCTTTCCTTTTCTTTCCTCCCTCTCTCCTCTCTCCCCTTTCTCTTCTCCCCTCCTTTTCTCCCTCCCTTTTCCTCATATTAGTCACTCATTCTGCATGCATGCTAATTCATTTTCTTGGACAGTTTACTCTGACATATTATACTATTGTTTAATTGAGTCTCTTTGTCATCCTGATCTTGTAGTGTTTATATTCTAATCTAAGTGATACCCCAATCAAAAAGGCAGAACACCTGAGCTATGGGAGAAAGAAAGAAGCAACTGCTTTCAACAGCCCTTATAAAGGAATCAGTTTCTCTGAGCCAAATCTAGGTAGCAAGCAGCAAAAAGCTAGATCTCAGGTTTTGAAACATTGCTCCTAATCAGGCCCTTGAACAATGACTGCAAAGCTGATTTGAGAGAAGACAAGCTAAATGAGATCTAAGTGTAGCAGTTCTTAGAATTAATGGAGAGTCCATCAAATTCCTGAGAGACTTTGTGACTTTACTGTTGGGTCTTTGCTTTTGTTCTATTCTGTTGTATCACTAAGAAATCTCATATAAAATTGTATGTGCTTTGCCTGAGATATTTTCAGCAAAGTACATCAAGAGTTTAGATGATAATCATTCTTTTTAACAAGACCAACTACAACTGCTTTCTTAATGCCTTATGTCTTCCTTTATACCCTCAGATATACCTCAATAAGGGGAAAGGGGATCCTTGCAGTCACTAGTCATGGAACTGACACAAAGCCAAGTAGGACTTTTTGAGAGATATGAAGCTGAACATCTGGAAGACTTCTTTTCACACTTCTACCTATCGTATTTCCATACTTCATCATAATATCTTTGTGGGTGAGGATCAAATTTTGCCAACCTTCCACAGTGCTTTGCAATAGTAGGCACTGCATAAATATTTCTTGAATAAGTAAAATCACAAGCATGCATTCAGAACAACAACAACAACAACAACAACAAAAGGAATGAGTAAGTACAACTTAAATAAGGAATTAATAAGACCACTTATATCCTACAACTTTTGAACCTCCTTCCTATATGTTCCCTTCTTTCCTAAATCCCTTAGCCCTCTCTTCTCTGCTCATCTTTGTCCACAATTATACTTTGGTCCTTGGAAGAATTGTAGGGAGCTACCAGTTCTTCCCTAACCACCATCTGGTCTCCTGACTCCTAAGAGAGTGATTTTAATAATACTGAATAAAGAAGATCTTCATTAATGTCTCAAAGCCGTGAATGCACTTCTGCCTTATAGAAATGAACTGATTATTAATCATACCAGTGGATATTAATCCCTTGGTGAAATATAGTACAATTCTCTTCCCCAAATCCAAAATTCTGACAAGGCCTATTGTGCATTTGTTCACTTTGGGGTAGGTATATCTGTGTAGATTAACTGGGTGGCACAGTGCATGGAATTCTGGGTCTGGAGTCAGAAAGACTTCTGTGTTCAAATCTGGATTCAGATACTAGGCAAGTTGCTTAATTTTTTTTGCCTCAGTTTCCTCAAGTGTAAAATGAGCTGGAAAAGGAAATGACAGTCCAATGTCTTTTCCAAGAAAACCCCAAATGGGGTCAGTAAAAGTTAGCACAGCTGAAAAGTGAGTGAAAAACAATACCTCTGCAGAGAGAGATATTTGCACACTGGATCTTTTTTTTTTTTTTTTTTCCCAATTCCTCCCTACAATGATGTCTACCTTACAATGTGCTATCTTTGCCATGCGTCAATGCTTCACATTCTACAATTACATAACAGCAGAACAAGACTAATCAAGTAAAGGCTGAAGAAGGTTTGAATCAATCACCCTCTCAAGGAAGTCACTCTGGAGACCATCTATAAGGTCATGTTGACTATACTGCTGAATCAAATGGACTTGAATTATTATAATCAACATTCAATTCAATTAAGTCCAATATAGGAACATGGAGACTGGGTTGGTGATGAGAACCATAAACATTTAATGAGGAGAAAATCATAAGCTTTTTCCTGAGAGCACATAAGTTTTCTGGAAAAGTTCATTTTTGTAAGGTCCCTTCCCTTGTCTTCTATTTAAGGAATAGCAAATCACTTCAATTTTTTTCCATCTACTTCATCCCATATGTCTCTCAAGATCTGTCCTCCTTCCCACTCCACCCCCACATACACATACAGATTGTATTCACTCTTGTGAGGTAGAACGAGTAACTTAATTCCCACTGCACAGAGAACCATTGCTGCTGGAAATCAGCAGGAAGCAATTAATTGCCATTGTAACTTTCCTAACTGAGAAGCTTAGTGTTGGACAGAATTCAGAGGACAGAAATTATTCTGTGCATTTTCAAGCAAAAGAGATCATTAGCAACTAGGCTGTCAACCCTAAAAGCTGATTTGTAACTGAGATATGGGAGAAGGGAATATTTCAGGCTAAGGGTATAATATAGGGGAGCAGGACACTTAAATATGAAGTAATCTTGTTACCACCAGCACATTTTTCCAATCAGTATCACTGGGAACTTGTAGGTCTTTAGTACAAAAAATACTGTCTTGGGTTGCATGATGAAGTTAACTTAAAGTCAGAAGAAATGAGTTCTTTTTCTTATTTTTGGACATCTATAGAATTTGACACTACTAAATCCCCTCTGTTTCAAGCCCGTGTTCCTCAGTCTTCATTCACTTTTTCTAAACTTGGGAATGCACTGTCTGTCTTAGGGTTTCTTCTCCATTCTCTCTTTATTCTTTCTCTTAGCAATACCACCAACACCCCTGGGTTCAATAATCATCAACATAGGTGACTCTCCACATCTTTATATCTAACCCTTCTAAGTTCCAATTCCACCTTATTTCTGATGGATATTTCCA
>JAJPUD010000414.1:29261-64396 GCA_023553655.1 Myrmecobius fasciatus
CTTCAAGTGATTTTACCTTGTTTTTACCTCCTTTTTTTTTTAGATCTTATTTTACCACTTTTTCCCTCTTTTCCCCAGTATGACAACCTTTTCCCCTCTAGTTCTCTTTTTCATATTATCAAAGTAATATTTAGTTAATTATACCCCCAAACTTTGAGTATCCCCCTAGTAGAAATAAAGTTCTCAAGAGTCCTTTCCTTTTTACCTTTTTATGCATCTCTTGAGTTCTGTGTTTGGGTGTCGAATTTTTTGTTCAGATCCGGTCTTTTCATTAGAAATAGGTGAAATTCACCTATATCATTGAATGACCATCTTCTTCCCTGGAGGATAATGCTCATTCTAGCTGGATAGGTTATTCTTGGCTGTAATCCAAGTTCCTTTGCCCTTCGGAATATCTGGTTCCAGGCCCTTCGATCCTTCAGTGTGGAAGCTGACAGATCCTGACAGATTCTAATTATTGATCCTCGGGATTTGAATTGTTTCTTTCTAGCTGCTAGCAGAATCTGTTCCTTGGTGCTATAGTCCTGACATTTAGCCACGATATTCCTTGGGGTTTTAATTTTGGGGTCTCTTTCAGGAGGTGATCGGTGAATTCTTTCAATCGTGATTTTGCCCTTTGATTCTACAATCTCAGGGCAGTTTTCTTTCAGGATTTCCTGGAAGATAGTATTTAGATTCTTTTTTTGATCATGGCTTTCAGGAAGTCCAATAATCCTTAGATTGTCTCTCCTAGATCTATTTTCTAAGTCAGTTGTTTTTCCTAGGAGATATTTCATATTTTCTTCTAATTTTTCATTTTTTTGTTTTTGTTTGACTGATTCTTCAAGTCTTAGTGAGTCATTCACTTGCATTTGTTCAATTCTTATTTTTAAAGTGTTGTTTTCTTCAGTTACCTTTTTAAGTTCCCTTTGTAACTGGCCAATTTGTTCACTGCACTCTTTTTCCACTTCACTAATTTTATTTTTTAATAAATTGGTGTCTTTTTCATATCTCTTTTGCAGAGCATCATATCCTTCTTGCAAGATACTGTATCCTTCTTGCACTGATTTCAATTTATTTTCCCATTTATCCTCCAGCTCTCTTTTGAGGTTCTTTATGCAATCTTCCAGAAAGGCCTTTTGAAACGGGGACCAGTGATGGTCGTTGCTGTTTTTTTCTGGATTTTTGTCTAAAGAAACCTCTGTATCTGAGGTCGTTTCTTTGCCTTGATAAAAGCTGTCTATGGTGAGAGCTCTCTTTTTCTTCTTCATCATTTTTTTTTTTAGACAGAGTGGATATCTCTTTAAGGTAGGGGGAAAAAAAAAAAAAAAACCTCGGCTGAAGACGCTTTGCCCTGGGGCACTTCGGTGAGTTGATTTAAGGTGCTGGGCCGGTGGGGGCTAGGACTAAGTCCGAATTACTCCTTAAACAAGGCAAGTCTGCCAGAACACCTGTCCCCAATCAGGGCAAAGTGTCCCGAGTGCCTCAGATAAACTCCAGGTGTTTGGAATTTGGAGTTTGGAGTTTGGAATTTCTTCCACGGTGAGCCGAGCTGAGTCCCACCCTCACTTCCGGCCTGCACAGTTGTAGTCTATTTATCTCTCTGTCCGAGTCCGACTAACCTGATATGAAGTTCTCCAGAGAGCCGTGCCCAAATATTTCTGAGTTCGTTGACTTGAAGATCAGTTCAGAGGCTTATTTATTGTTGATTTGAGAGAAGATCGGAGGAGAGGCAGAAAGTCACCTTTTCACTCTGCCATCTTGGCTCCGCCCCCCTGAAACTCAACCAAAACACGTTCATCAGCAAAAAAGGAAAACTACTGATTGGGCATGTAACTAAAAATATTAGAAAGTAAATGTAACTCTTCTCTTACAACTAACCACCAAAATAAAAACTCTGGAGAAAAAAAACTCATTGAGTTAATCAATAAAACTAAGATCTAAGAGTCTTTGTTGTTGTTGTTTTGTTGTTGTTTTGTTTTTCAGTGGGGCACAATAAAATAGAAAAAACATTTGTTAACTTGATTTTTAAAAGAATGAAATAAATTGCCAGCATAAAAACTAAAGAATTTGAATTTGTAGTCAATGAATTCATACCCAACCATATACAATTAAAACAGAAAATTTAAATAAAATAGATGAATATTTCCAAAAATGTAAATTTACCAGATTAACAGAACAAGAAAGTGAGTATCTAAGTAACTTTATCCTTGGAAAGTAAATTAGAAACACTACAAATGAATTGCCAATGAATATCCTCTCCTCTGGCTCCAAGAACCACATAGAATTACAAGCTAATGCTACAAAACATTTTGTAAAATTATTTAAATATACAAGAACGGTTTGGGAAAAAATAAAAAAAGAAGAGGTCCCATCCAGTACATTCTATAATATAAATATCATTTTAATGCCTGAATTAGGGAGAATCAAAACAAATCAAAACCAAAAAATGGAAACAAAAAATAAAACAGGCCAATATCTCTAAAGAACATCAATGCAAAAATTTTAAATAAAATATTAACATGGAGGTTAGAGCAATAATATCACACTACAACCATTCAGAATTTATCCCAGGACTGCATGATTAATTCAATATTAGGAAAATTATAAGAACAATTGACCACATTGAAAACAAAAATCATAAAAATCACGTGATTATATTGATTGATGAAGAAAAATCATTTGACAAGACAAAACACCTATTTCTATTACAAACACTAGAAAACAGTAATAAACAGAATAATCAATTAAAAATTATTTAAAATAATAAGTAGTATCTATCTAAAACCAAGGGCCAGCATTATTGTAATCAACTACAAACCTTTCTGTGATGATAAAGTATGATCAAGTATTTCCATTAGCATCCTTACTATTCCATATAGTGCTAGAAATTCTTGCTCTAGTCAGCATATTGGCAAAGTCGACAGAAAAAAGAAATGACAAATACTAGAGGGGTTGTGAGAAAATTGGTACATTAGTACATTGGTGGAAATGTGAATTGATCAGTCATTCTGGAAAGCAATCTCTGCTCCCTAAAGCAATTAAACCATGCATATCCTTTACCTAGGAATACTGACTGCTAGCAGATCTACATCCCCAAAGATATCAAAGAAAGGGGGAAAGAATCTATATGTACAATAGATAGATAGATGAGATAAGATAGATATTTTTGTAGTGGCAAAGAATTAAAAGTTGAAGTGGTGGCCATGAATTGGGAAATGGTTGAATAGTCATGGCACACACATGTGATGGAATACAATTGTGCTATAAAAAATTATGAAGAAAATGGTTTCAGAGAATCCCAAGTAGATTTGTATGAAATGATATAAAATTAAGTGAAAAGAACCAGAACAGTTTGTGTCATATCAACAATATTCTAAGAATAAATAACTTTGAAAGACTTAGAAGCTTTGATTACAACAATGATCAACTACAATTCCAGAAGTCTCATGATAAAGCACAATATCTTGCTCCAGATGAAGAAATGATGACCTCTGACACAGAGTGAGACAAATTTTATTCACATATATATATATGTATATATATATATATGAAATAGATTTTGTTTTTCTTTTTAAATTGGTGAGAAGAAATATGGAAGGGAAAAATTTTTGGAACTTATAGGTCAATTTTTTAAGTCCACTTGATCACCTTTTTTTGGAAATAATGTTATCCATTATTGTTTCCACCTATCCAACATTTAGCCCCTCCTTCAAATGTCTTAAAATTGATTCCTCAATATTTTCATAAATGTGCACTTCAAGAACAGGTTTCTCCTAAACGTACTTGATTTCTTCTTGCTGATCTTCTGAACTTCATAAGTACTGTTTTCAATTAATCATATGTCATGCTGAAAACCAATAAATCTCAACACAATGATTCCACATTGGTAGTTGATAAGGCTACATTACTACCGAATTAGAAAAATCTGTTTTATTTTCCTTCTATTTGTTGCCTTCTTAATAAGTTCATTTACAAATATTTGCTCTTGGTGGCATCTGATTTAGCCCAGTCTCATCAAGCTTTCTTCAGTTATTTTCCCCTCCACTATTTTTGCTCGTTGGTGAAATGATACTACTGAAAGTTTTCAATAAAATTATAACTTCATACCCTTGCAAGAAATAACCCCTTCTAGGAGACAGCAAGAGTCTTTTACTATTACCCAACTATCAAAAGGCATTTATGCTATGGCTCATACTGCACATCGCAAACTGCCAGTTAATTATATCTTCATCTTCTATTGGAATTTGGTTTTTTCTGGTAACTAAGCATTCTGCTTTATTTCATTGATTTCCTCATACCTCTATCTTCAAACTTAGTTGCCTTTGTGCTTATTTTGATCTGACCTAAACTTTATAACACTACTATAGTAGTTGACCCTGTGCCTTCCATTCACTAGCTCCTTTGCTTTGAACTTTAGTTTCATATTTGTCAACTATTTGGTTATCTCCACCCATATTTCTGGCATTCACTTCTACTTACTATTACCTAACTTCATTTGGCTAGATGAACTATGCTAATACATATTTGGTATTAGCATAGTCTTACGAAATTTCCTGGAAGCATTCTGAGGTTAAATGACTTGCCTCAGATCACACAATTATTAGGATCTGAACCCAGATTTATTTTGAATCTGAAGTCAGCTTTCTATCCAATATCCTACACTGTTTCCTCTATCATCTTTAATTCTTATTTAGTACAAATACCTGCTTTGAGTTATTTGGGTTAATTTAGAGATTTGAAGTACAAATTGGTCTTCTCTATCTCAGCCAAGAATATCAGGAAGCTAGAGACAAAATGAGTACTGGGTTTGCTAGCCAGTAATAATGTCTCAACTGCTCAACTCCATCACCCTGGCCCCAGGGAATTTACTCTAACATTGGAACAATATGATATGACTGATATCAATGACTCACAGATCCATCATTCCTAAATAAAAGCATTGTCACAAGAAGAAGAAAACAAAGGTTTGGAGATTTTGCAATGTCTCATCTTTCTTCTTCTACCTTTCCCAGAATCCCTTAGGATGGGATCACATTAACCCAGTCTGCCAGTACATAACATCTCTGTGTCAGAGAGGAGGTGGAAAATGCTATAAGATTTTTCCACAGCCATCAGAGTCTGTCTTCAGCTTCCTGGGCAAGTCATGACCAAGAAAATGTTACAAAAGCATGAGCTCTTTATTCTAAATCATAAGAACAATCTTTCCCTTATTCCTCTTACTGACCAGAGTTTTTGTACTGTATAAAAACCCTAAATACTAAAATCAGCATGGTGGCCAATAGAGGTATCAAACTCACTTTGGGTGGTTACAAAACTCTACAATACAATCATACAGTACAAAATATAATTGGGAAATACCGAACAAAATAAATAAAAATACAATACAAGATAGACAATGCTAATTTGTGGTTTTCTAAATCGATTAGTGACCTGAAGGGATCTGTTTCTTTTTGATGACTTTGGCACCACAAAATAAAGTACTGAGAAATAAGAGATTAAGTTGTAATCCTGACTCTACCATCAACTATATATGAACTAAAGGATTCTAGATAAATCACTTAATGTCTGGCTAATTTCTTCTTCTAAATAATTGGACTTAGTTTTTTTAGTTTTCTATAAAAAATTGAACTTAATGATCTTTTTTTTAAAACGTTCAAACTGAAACATTCTTTGGTTCTAATATTTTAAAATGATATTTCAACTTCAAGAGTTTTTGATAATTTAAGCAAGGTGATTGAAGGGACTCATTTTTTTAACACTAATGTTGACTAGAACATTCAATGTCAGTCAATTATAAATTCATCAAAACATAATTATTCAAGCTCTTAAGATAAGATAACATAAATCATGAACAGCTAAGATAATTCATTTATCTCTGAGGATTAGAGACACGCTTTGGTAATCAATATTCACTTTTTAAAACTACTATGCTGCTGGCTCCAAAACAAGTTTCAACAGTTCCTTTTTATTCAAGGGAGGAGAAAAGAGTTTCTGTTTATTGAAGTCAGTGAGTACACCTAAGACAGATACTCACATCCCCTCCTCCTCTATGCTGTGACTAAATCTCAGATAAGCATTTTCTACCAGGTCCTATTAAAGGCACAAAGCAAGATTAGATAAGTTGATGGATGATTTCTAAGGGCTCTAAAACTGTTTTGACATTTCAGCTGCATCAAATCTGCATGGCAGAGAAAAGTTTAGCAAATTCTTCTCCTCTAGGTGGGTGTTTAGTAGATACCAAGTTAGTTTCCTGTGGAGCAGTTAAGAAACTAAGCATGATGGTGCAGGCAGCAGTGGTCAACAAAATACAGTAGAAAGAGGGGAAAAAACATGCTGAAAGGCACTGTTGGCAGCCAATTTCACCTCAGTCATTCACTAAATTTGAAATTAATAACCAAGAAGACTTTTGCACACTGCAGAGAAATTCTGTAAACTTGGAATTAGCCTGTCACATTATGGTGACATATTTTGCCATTGTTTAAAAACATTTGAATGGTTGAAAGTTAACAAATATTTCTAAGTACAGTGCTAGCCCAGCTAAGTGTAGCTTCCAGACATGTTATTACTTGCCAAAGCCTATGATTTGTCAAGGAGTTTATTTAGAAGACTGTGGAAACTTTCCAAGTGACAAGAAGTATTTCTCCCCCTTGCTTAAATAGTAATAATTTTGATCAAACGTAGGAGATATTTAGAACTGAAAAAGAAAAAAGAAAAAAAAATCCACTAATCCCTACTCTTTCATTCCATAACTAAGACCTGATTTTACCACCCCCTTTATCCCTCCGCCCATGAAAAGTGATTTCATCATAAAGAACTTTGTGTACACATGTTCCCAGGCAGTAAAAAGTCATTTTCAGAAGTAAAAATATAATATTTGGGAAGCAAACATTATAGATCTCAGCTTCCCTATGCATGCATATTAGTAGCTAGCATTTCTATAGTTCTTTTAGGTTTACAAAGTGTTTTACAAATATTTCTTTTTACCTTCACAACAATCCTGAGAGGAAGGTACTATTAGTATCTTTATTTACAAAGGAGGGAAATGATTCAGACAGAGGGTAAGTTACTTACCCAGAGTCATACAATTATTGTTTTATTATTAAGCTCTATTGGAACTCAGGTCTTCCTGACTCCAGGTCCAACACACTGTTTCATCTAGCTGCCTCCAGCTATCAGTACTCCTGGAGGGGGATGTTTCTTTTTATTTTGTAAATCTCCTTGATATGATTTTGCAGGGAAGTAGGTCCAAAATGTAGTAGAAGCAACAATCAGATGCTTACTTACTCCATTAAGATAAGGTGGCACTGATGGCTAGATTTCTTTGGCATTAAAAGGAAACCCAACTTTCCATGAATCATTACAAAGAGTTGCACAGTATCTGCAGGTGAAAACCCCCTTGGTGCCATAATGCATAAGATAAGTGGTGTTGGATTGGCCCACTTATCTTACTAACCCAGTATATAGAGATGTCTCAGCCTCAGTACAAGGTTCATTTTCTTATTGATTCAAATATTCAATTAATTTTATTACAATTCAGAGCATATCTATGAAGCATTCTGGTGTGATATGGTGAGTTATGTCTAGGGGTTAAGAAGACCTGGGCTTAAATTATTGCTCTGCCACTTACTAGAAAAGAACCAGAAGTAGTTCAAATTCTGAGCCTTAGTCTCTTCATTTGTAATATATATATATGTAAAACAATATCGTAGTAGATAGTAGGAGTTGACCCTTATATCAATCCTATCAAGTAAGTACTACTGCATTCTTTAAAATTAAAATAATAAAACCCAACTTAGTTTCAGAAGATTTGGGGAAATATGAGGCCTTAGATCAAGCAATATTTAACAGTATCTTATTCAAGCCACCTGTAAGGTCTGAAGAGACTGAGCAGGAAAAATATACCTTTGAAGTGGTGGAATTGATCTCTCTATCTGCGTTTCTTGGTTTCCACTATCCTTTTGTCTTTCTGTATACCTCTTTACCTCCTGTATTTCTTTGTCTTTGTCAGTCTTTTTTCCATTGTCTTCATCTATATATGATCTATATATCTTTCTCTCTCTCCTACATTTGTCTGTCTCAGTCAGTCTGTCCAACTGCCTCTCCAGCCCTGAGGAAATTTGTTCCTGAAGCATCACGATTATTAATTATTTGACCTTAGATAACTATGCTTCCAAGACATTTGCCAGACCAAACTCCCTTCATGAAAAACTGCATTGGAGAATAAGAGTGGGAAGAGAGCTGGTCTATACCTCATGAGTCAGAATACTGTCTAAACTTTAAAACCAAATCCCATGAGATAACATACCTTATAAACCATACATTCTGTGAAAATTTAGTTATTATAAATCAATGTTTTTCTGCCTACTCTGTTCCTAGCACTGGCTAGGTTAGTTGAGTGGTTTTTGTCTATTCTTGTAGGAGACCAAAATGACATCACTATGTGAGTCAAGTTACAATGTGACTATGACTGATCAGACCAATAAGAACTCAGAATGTTCTGCTACAGGTTAGTCATAAACACATCAACATTTGAAATGGATTTTCTAACTGTGCATCTCACCTTTCTTTTGAGATAATTCAGTTCTGCTTAAGAGGCCAAGGTCTCGCATTGCATCCAGGGTCATCTTCAGTCATTTTGATCTATGTCTTGTCACTGGATCCAGATGGCTTTAGAGGAAAAAGTGAGGTAGGTGACTTTGCACAGCCTTCCCTTTAAATCCTATTCACTTGCATGTCATGGCATTGTCTCCCTGATGTCATGCTCCTCTTCCAGAATGAAGGACAAACAGCAACAACAGCTCATACAGCTCAGCATCTTCTCTGACGAGGGCATGTCATGCTGGATGGTCCTATGCTAGTGTCTCCCATGTTATATAATGAATTCTAAAGTTCTTAAGAGAGATTTTGAGAGTGTCCTTGTATTGCTTTTTTATGACAACCATATGAGCATTTACCCTATTGTGAGTTCTCCATAAAATAGTCTTTTTAATAAGCATACATTTGGTATTCAAAAATGTGACCAGACCAGCTGAGTTGTGCTTCCCACAGTAGAGATCTAAGTACAGGAGAAGATGCAAAAGAAGTATATGACATTGTTCACTGCCTTAAAGATAGGCAAAAATACTAGGAGACATTCCACAATTAGACAGTAGTACATTTAACATTCATTGAAAATCATTTATTGAACACTTACTATGTACAAGGTATTGGGTTTTTTGTTTGTTTGTTTGTTTTGTTTTTGCGGAGGCAATTGGGGTTAAGTGACTTGCCCAGGGTCACACAGCTAGGAAATGTTAAGTGTCTGAGACCAGATTTGAACTCAGGGCTGGCTGGTGCTCTATCCATTGTGCCACCTAGCTGCCTCCAAGGTATTGTTTTAAGGCTTATGAAATATTAAGGCAATTATGATATAAACCTTTTCCTTGGAGACTTTATAATATAAAGAGATAATTATATAAGATAACTGTAATAAAAGGCAATATATAAGCACTACTGGAGGGTATGAACCTTCAAGAATTCTGAACAAAGTGCTGTAGGAGTTTAGAAAAGTATGATAATACATTGGACTGGGGCAATCTAGGATAACTTCATGGCAGGGATAGCATTTGAGTTAAGCCTAGAAGGACAGGTAGATTTCTGTGTGCTAAGATAGAGAGAGGATATTCCAGCTGCAAAGACTGTTACAAAGAACAGAGTAAAAGTATAAACATATTCAGGGAAGTGTAAAGTGGTCCACTTGTTTGGAATGTAGGGCCTCTGTGTATATGGATAACATACCTTCTAACTGGGGCTGTTTTCTCTTAATCCAAAGGGCATGTTACATATATAATGAGGCATACAGAGTATATTATGTTTTGTTGTTTGTGGTAATTTTTTTTATCTCCCAAAGAACAGTGTGGGCTGATATAGTCAAGACAGGTTTCATGAAAGATGTGGAATCTAAGTAGGACTTAGAGAAATTGATAGAATTTAGATGGACAAAGACAAAATATTCTAGCATAGGCTAAGGGACAAAGTCAAAAACAATTGAATCAGATGGTATGTCAGAATTGGTGGGAAAACAATTTTTGAGCAGCACAAGTGCAGTTCATGAAGACATGAAAGACAGGATTTGATGCAGGAGGCAAGAGAGTGTCATTGTATGTTTGTAGAGTGACAGCTTGGATCTTGAAGGTCTTCAAGTCCAGCACTTCATTTTATAGATGAGGCCCAGAGAAGTAAATTACTTGAGTATTGCTAGTGGCAAGAATTTACCTCAATTGTTTCACTCTATCTACTATACTAATTGCTCTCTTGAGCAAGGAAATAACGTGATAAAAGTATGTTAAGAAGATTTGTCTTTCAAAAGGATGTAAAATGTAAAGAAGGTGATGGAGCTAGAGAACTGGTTATTGGTTGGTTTCTGACCTTTGTTCTTGAAGAGGACCAAAATAGCACAACTAGGTTACTCAAGTTACAATGTGTCTGGGTGTGACTGATCAGACCAATATAAACTCAAAATGCTCTGCCACAAGTCAGACACAAGGTAAACTTCTCTAACTTTGCATATCTCTAGAACTAGTTGTTAAATTTTCAGTGTGAGCATTTAAACCTAAAAACAGGCAAATGCTACAAATTAAGGCTCAATTTATGATTTTGTTGATTGTGTAGATTTAAGAAAATGATGGATAAAATATTAATATAATATAGATTAAGCTTTAGAGTGTGCGGTGGGTTTTGAGAATGCTGATTGTTAAATATTTACAAGCCCTCACCTGTTTATAGTTTACACAATGGCATTTTGGTTGATATAGGATTTGATCTGCATTGCCAACCCTGCCACCTATGCCTTTTCATTCTGTTTTTTTTTTTCTTACCCGTATTTCCCCATAAATCTTCCAGAGACAGGGCTCTGGAATGATTTTTCCCATGGACATTTTAGAAGGTGCTTTATCTTCATTTCTGATTAGCTTTCACAAAAAAGGGATTCCTAACATTTTGGCTTTATGTATCTATATATGTTCCTACTCTCCCCACACTTCCAACCCATTTATATTAGCTCCATATAAATAAACATTGAGCAATTAAGAGAGTTCTTCTAAAAATTCCTGTAGTGAATCCTTCAAAAAGGGAAAAATTACCTTCCACAAGATTGCTAATCACCTCCTGGATATCGAAACTTAAAATATTTTGTATCTCAAGGAGATGTGCCTTAAGTATGTCAGATTCATGCACGGCCATGAACAACTATTGCCATAATGTCCCATAAACAGCCAGTTCTATGACTGGGAAATTCATCCAGAAAAAAAGCAGTGAGGTAGCCTGATTTTTTTTAATCACATAGATAACTTACAAATGGTTATTTTTTAAAAATTTATTAATACTTTTTATTTGCAAAACATATGTATGGGTAATTCCTAAACATTAATCCTTACAAAGCTTTCTGTTACAAAATTTTCCCCCCTACTCCCCACCCCTCCCCTAGATGGCAGGATATCCACTACATGATAATTATGTTAGAATACTTAAGAAATCGAATATATGTATATTTATTGCATCATTTTTTTGTGCAGGAGAAATCGTATCTACAAGAAAGAATAATCCGATAAAGGAAATACAATGCAAGCAAACCTCAATAGAGAACATGAAAATGTGATGTTGTGGTCCACATTTCACATCCCTCTCTCTGGGTGTATATGGCTCTCTTCACCGAACAATTGGAACTGGTTTGAAGCATTACATTGTTGAAGAGAGTCATGTCCCTCAGAACTGATCCTCATATAGTATTGTTGTTGCCATGTACAATGATCTCCTGGTTCTGCTCATTTCACTCAGCATCAGTTCATGCAAGTCTCTCCAGGCCTCTCTGAAATCGTCCTGCTGGTCGTTTCTTACAGAGCAATAATATTCCATAACATTCATATACCATAATTTATTCAGCCACTCTCCAATTGATGGGCATCCATTCAGTTTCCAGTTTCTAGCCACTACAAAAAGAGCTGCCACAAACATTCTTGCACATGTAGGTCCCTTTCCCTCCTCTAAGATCTCTTTGGGATATAAGCCCAATAGAAACACTGCTGGGTCAAAAGGTATGCATAGTTTGAAAACTTTTTGAGCATAGCTCCAAATTGCTCTCCAGAATGGTTGGATCCGTTCACAGCTCCACCAACAATACATCAGTGTCCCAGTCTTCCCACATCCACTCCAACATTCATCTTTATCTTTTCCTGTCATTTTAGCCAATCTGACAGGTGTGTAGTGGTACCTCAGAGTTGTCTTAATTTGCATTTCTCTGATCAATAATGATTTGGAGCAACTTTTCATATGATTATAAATAGTTTTAATTTCATCATCTGAAAATTGTCTGTTCATATTCTTTGACCATTTATCAACTGGAGAATGGCTTGAATTCTTATAAATATGAGACAATTCTCTATATATCTTAGAGATGAGGGGCAGCTAGGTGGCGCAGTGGATAGAGCACCAGCCCTGAAGTCAGGAAGACCTGAGTTCAAATCTGGTCTCAGACACTTCCTAGCTGTGTGACCCTGGGCAAGTCACTTAACCCCAATTGCCTCAGGAAAAAAAAAAAAAAAGAGATGAGACCTTTATCAGAACCCTTAAATGTAAAGATGATTTCCCAATTTGATGCTTCCCTCCTAATCTTGTCTGCATTAGTTTTGTTAGTACAGACACTTTTTAACTTAATATAATCAAAATTATCTATCTGGTGTTCAATTAAGAGTTCCAGATCTTCTTTGGACATAAATTTATTCCATCTCCACAGATCTGGGAGGTAAACTATCCTATGTTCCTCTAATTTGGTTATAATATCGCTCTTTATATCTAGATCATGAACCCATTTAGATCTTATCTTGGTGTGCGGTGTTAGGTGTGGGTCTAGCCTTAATTTCTTCCACACTAGTTTCCAATTTTCCCAGCAGTTTTTGCCGAATAGTGAGTACTTATCCCAAAAGCTGGGGTCTTTGGGTTTATCAAACACTAAATTGCAAACGTTATTACCTAGCTTGTCCTGATATCCTATCCTATGCCACTGATCGACTGCTCTATTTCTCAGCCAGTACCAGATGCTTTTGATGACTGCTGCTTTATAATATAATTTTAGATCTGGTACAGCAAGGCCACCTTCATTTGTCTTTTTTTTTCATTAATTCCCTTGAAATTCTTGACCTTTTGTTCTTCCAAACAAACTTTGCTACTATTTTTTCTAGATCTGTAAAATAATTTCTTGGGAGTTTGATTGGTATGGCACTAAATAAGTAAATTAGTTTGGGTAGTATCTTACAAATGGTTATTATACAAGACCAAAGACACATTTTTACTTATTATTTTTAAAACCTAAGAAATATAACTGTCTACAGAACCTGCCATTCAATAAGGACATTTTCCAAAAACATTCCAAATACTGAAAAGGACTAAGGTGGTTGAAGGTAGGGCTAGAGTGAATATAACAAGCATTAAACTTACCTGAAGTTAAAACGAAACATGTTCTGAGCTCTATGAGTTCAGAAGGCTTGTTTGTTTGGACTGACTTTAGCAGCCCCCTTCTCTGTTTCCATTTCCTGGTTTTGATTATATCAAAGAGAGGCTACTCTTGGGAGTTAAATTCCCATCCCCTGTCATCCTTTGGGAGAATGAGTTTCACATGAAGCTACACAGTCTGAGAGTACTGTCCATTGTGTTGTGGAGCAAAGAAATATCAGCAATATCCTCAAACAGATGTAAATAGTCCTTGCTGAGATTTCTAGCTTAAAACAGTACTCAAAATGGTGCCACCAGTTTCAAGATTGAAATATTTTAAAGCTCATATCTTATTGTTTCTCTTCCCACCTAATTGCTGACAAATAAATGACATCTTTTTTTTTGTTAAAGCTTTTTATTTGCAAAACATATGCATAGGTAATTTTTCAACATTGACCCTTGCAAAGCTTTCTGTTACAAATTTTTCTCTCTTACCCCCCACCCCCTCCCCTTGATGGCAGGAAGTCTAATACATGTTAATATGTTAAAATATTTGACAGATCGAATATGTGTATACATATTTATACAGTTATCTTGCTGTATAGGAAAGAAAAAAAACACCTGAGAAGGAAAACATAATGCAAGCAAACATCAATAGAGAGTGTGAAAATGCTATGAATGTGATCCAGACTCAGATCCCACAGGCCTCTCCCTGGGTGTATATGGCTTTCTTCATCACTGAAGAGCTGGAACTGGTTTGAAATATCTCATTGTTGAAGAGAACCATGTCCACCAGAATTGATCATCATATAGTCTTGTTGTTGCTGTGCACAATGATCTCCTGGTTCTGCTGATTTCACTCAGCATCAGTTCATGCAAGTCTCTCCAGGCCTCTCTGAAATCATCCTGCTGGTCATTTCTTACAGAACAATAATATTCCATGACATTCATATACCATAATTTAATTCAACCGTTCTCCAATTGATGGGCATCTATTCAGTTTCCAGTTTCTAGCCACTACAAAAAGGGCTGTCACAAACATTTTTACACATGTGGGTCCCTTTCCTTCCTTTAAGATCTCTTTGAGATATATGCCCAGTAGAAACACTGCTGGGTCAAAGGATATGTACAGTTTGATAACTTTTTGAGCATAGTTCCAGATTGCTCTCCAGAATGGTTGGATCCATTCACAGTTCCACCAACAATGCATCAGTGTCCCTAGTTTTCCCACATCCCCTCCAACATTTGTCATTATCTTTTCCTGTCATCTTAGCCAATCTGGCAGGTGTGTAGTGGTATCACAGAGTTGTAAATGACATCTTTTTAAAAACTCCCTCAGCAAGTTATTTTCCACTATACCTTTGCACATATGTATATGTCTCCTTTTAAAAAATTATTTTTAATTTGTATTCTTCCCACTTAACAGAGTGCCTAGCTTTATAAATGCTTATTAATGGAATAATACTATGTTATTTAATACTTAAATGCTTTAAAGATCCATGATTTTGGAAGTATGGATATTTCTTTCACCAAATGCTGTTTGTAACTCATAGTCTACTGACTGAACTTCTGCTCAAATTCTTTGTAGTTTATAAGACTGATTTTATACCCTTCAAGTACTCATGATCATCTTTATTCAATGATAGTTTATGATAGCAGAACTCTTGTACATTTCCTCTCTAAAATAGCTTTCAACTTGTGGAATCATAGAATTATAGAATCTAAGATCTAAAGCTTAAGGGGAACCTTAACTGCTATTACTCCAACTGTTTTACTTTATAAATGAGAAACTGGGGCAAAGAGAAGTTAAAGGGTTTGCCAAAATCATAGAAGTAATAAGTGGCAGAAGAAGAATTTGAACTTGGGTCCTCTGACCACAAATTCAGAACTTATCCCATCATATTATGCTGCCAGCCTCAGCATAGCTATGTACTGATTCTTTATGTACTTCTCAGCAAGAACTCAACACTCAAGAACTAACACTGTGTTTGTTGGCTTAAATGTCTTTATCTTGAGTTGATGAACTCTTGGGTTTATTTTCTATCTATTCCATTTTCACATTGAATGTAGCAAAGAATAAAGCTCTATTCCTACTGATTGGACAGGTATGGAAGAAGGAAAATGAATCATGCAACTACTTTCCATTGACAGATTACCACAATTTCTCTAAAACACTTTTACTTAGCAGATGTCCTGCAGAAATGACAGATAAACAAACAAAACAAGCTTACACTTAATATGGTTGTAAAATTCAGCAAATGAATGAGAGTACGTAGTGCTCCTTTCTAATCTTAGATTATATTTTTAGCTGAAAACCTGAAGAAATTGTGCTATTTCTTTTTGTTCTTATTCCTATAGTTACACAGAGGTATTTTGTTTAATTATTTTTCACTTGTGTCTGCCTCTTTGTGATCTTATTGGGAGCTTTCTTTGCAGAACTATCATTACAGCTGTCTAATTCATCTTTTTTTCAGTTGTTTTTCAGTCATATTTGACTCTTCATTATTCCATTTTGGGATTTTCTTTTGTCAAAGATACTGGAGTGGTTTGCCATTTCCCTTTCCAACTCATTTAGCAGATGAGGAAACTAAGACAAGCAGGGTTAGATGACTTGCTCAGTGTCACTCAGCTAGTAAGTATCTGAAGCCAGATTTGAACTCACAAAGTTGAGTCTTCCTAATGTCAGGTACAGCACCCTATTCACTGTACTATCTAGCTGCCTTATATAGAGATGTCATAACTCTTTTGTGAATCAGGATGTATAGGGAGACTGAAATATTGTATAAAGAGCTTTGAATTTTTTTGTTCAGTTTGAAGTCTCAGTTAAGACCTAAAATCTTCTGATCCAATATACCTTTCTTAAAGATAAAGAAACAGGGCAAAATTCATACTTGGGTATATTCCTCCATTATGATTTTAAATCTGTTTTAAAATATGGTTAAATATTATTTAAAACATTTTATTCTCATTAAAATACATGTTCAGGATTCACTAAGAAGCAATTTTTCTAAGTTTCTAGTCAAAGGGACTTTGGTATTACAAAACAATAAATTTCAGTTTAGTTAAGGTCTGTTTGAAGATAGTTTTTAAATATCTAAGTTCTGAAGTATGGAGGAAATTGACTTTTCCCTAAAAGGTAAATTGGAAAGGGGATTTCAAATCAGGAAAAGGCAATTTTGTGGGATCACCACAAAGCATGGCAAAACATCTTGGGTGCAGTGAGATGTATGGAAAAGATAAAATAGCTCTTGAGAGGAATTCTGGTTAAGACATGCTACTTTTTCCTTTTCTTTGGCAACTGTTCCTCAAATTGGTAACTAGAAGATAGAGATAAGACATGTAATAAGACTGAATGAACCTGAAAGAATAGATGCTTTCATTACACATGAAATCTCAGAACTAAGCCAAGAAAAAGCCAGAGTTATTTTATTTTGTTATTATAGTGAATTAAGGGAGAAAACAAAATTAAAAATAAATTTCTTTGAAAATACAAAGAATGGTGTTCCAGATCACCAACAACCTAAAAGTTCTCTCTGATTTTCATAAACTGTGAAACTCTTCAAAGTAAATAAAAATTAATAAAGTAACTGAACTCTATCTATATCTTTATCTGAAGTCTAATAAGGTAACAACATGATTTAGTAATAAAGAAGGCTAACCCCAGCCTGCTCACTTTCCTCACTAACTCCCATGAAATGACCCAGGAACACAATGAAATCCATGGGTTTGTGCTCTTTGATCTATGTGGCAATTTCTTCACTGCTATTGCTTCGGTCTCTGCCAGAAAACTCTGCTTCTCAGTTCATCATGTTGTGGCAACAAGAAATAGAATTTAAAATCTGCCACCCACCCCACCCCACTCCAACTTCTGTATGAGAGAAGTAGTATAAGTATAAGAAAGCAAAAACATGCTTTGCCTGAGAAAGAAGTGTCCCGTGGTACAGTAGCCAGGTAATCAAGAAGAGAGGGAAATGGAACACACGTCCACTGTTCTAGGGGCGAGGGTGAAGGGTGACAATAGGTCTAAAGAAAAGGGAAGAGGACCATTTTTGTCCAGTTTGTCCCCCGAGAAGTCACTTAGTGCAAAACTGAGGCTGGTGAAATTGAACTGTCCATCATGAAAGAAGATCTTTGAGACCTAACCTCTAGGAATACCACCATCAAAGCAATGTGTAGGGAAATAAAATGGAAAAAAATATTAATAACAAAGAGAAGATGGCCTTCAGATCATGTAAACAAATCCAGATATCTATGAATAAATATCATAAAACAAAGAAAAATGAATCAACACACTTAATAAGGTAGAGATTCTGGGATTTTCAAGAAAGCATGGAACCACAGAGCAAGATGCTCTAGATGGTTTTGTTTTTGTTTTTGCTGAGGCAATTGGGGTTAAGTGACTTGCCCAGGGTCACACAACTAGGAAGTATTAAGTGTCTGAGGCCAGATTTGAACTCAGTTCCTTCTGACTTCAGGGCTGTCCAGATAGTTTCATAAAGAAAGAAGAATTTGTGTCTTGCACAGCAGAGATAATTGACGAGAGAGAGAGAGAGAGAGAGAGAGAGAGAGAGAGAGAAAGATAAAAAACAAATCAAAAGTGACAAACCTGATTAAAGAAATAAGAGAAAAAATGGATTGGGAGTGCAAGTACACAGAAGTGAAGGATAATCTAAGAAGAGAAGTAAAAAAGCAGTAATGCTAAAAGATAGCATGACCTCTGTGCAAGTAAAACATACAGCTCTTGAAGACACAATATGAGGAATTATGCAGTACAGAACCCAAAAACTATAATACTCCCAGAAGAGCATAGTAAAAAAATCAGGACAGCATAATAAAAAAAATAATAATACAACAAAGCTATCCAGAATTTCTGAACATGAAAAGTAGTATTCATCAAATGAATTCACTGATTGTTTTCTGTGTTAAAATTGCATCTTGTTCTGGTTTCCCTGACAGCTCTTTTCTAGTCAGTATAATAAATAAGTTATAAGTAGGCAGTATAAAAGAGCCATGCAGGAAATAAAATTGCAAAAGGGATTCTAGATCCCCAAAGATCAAATGATAATTTGCAAATTATATCATATAGTAATCAAAATTCTCATCCTGGTAATATGCTTTAAATTAGAATGTGCTATCTAGGTGCTGCAGTCAGGGTTCTTATCCTGTGGTGTATAAAGACAAATTCTGCCAGAAAACTACAGTTCCAGACTTGAAGAACATCAGAAAGATGCTAATAATTTTTATGTGATAAAAATTTTATGGATAACTTTGAGATAATTTGAATATAGTGAACTAACTCCAAGGTAGCATAGATAAGAGTTAGTCTGTTTCCCTAAATAACTCTATAAAAATTAGATCTCAAACTCCTGCCCCCAAGCACTTTTTCGTCTCTATTCCTCCATGCTGCCTAATGTTTCTCTCATTCACAGTTATTTAAGTGACTTATCCCTTCCCCATCCTCTTTCTCAAACTGCTTGCCTCCCTTGACCATTCCATTCTCCTTTTCCATTGTCATCTGCCTTTGTACTCCTTTAACCATTTTTCTCTATGCCCTTCTTTTTGCCCAATTAAATTATAATTGCTGCTCTCTGTTCCTGCTTCCAGTCATGGTCTTTCTTGGCAAGTAGCCAAAGGACAAGGCATGCATGTCTTTCACCATTTCATAATTTCATAAATTGATCATTAACTTCAGAAAAAAAAATTGTGCTACAACTCCAAGATACAGAATGATTAAATTTAATAATTCCAATAAAAACAATAAATTCTGCAAGTGAACTGGAAAAAAAATTCAAATATAAAGGAAAGGAAATTTTAAAACCACAAGACTATTCTACATTCATAAAAACCACTAGAGAACAGAATATATTCCAAAAAGAAAAGAAGGTAAAAATGCAACCAAAGATGCTATAGCCTTCTAACATAAGCCTGGCTACTAATAGGAAAAAAAAAATTTTTTTTGAATCATTCCTGTGAAGAAAACCAGACCTTAATGAATTGTACTGTAAATACTCAGGAAAAAGAAATATTCAATCTTTTGACTTTCTTTGAATAATTCTTGCTGACTCCTGGAGTCATTAATTTCTATTTTATTCATTCTGATTTTTTAAAGAAGTTTATTAGGGAAAGTTTCTGTTAAAGTGCTGATTTTTTTTTCTTTGTGTCTCTCTATAGCTTTCATTTTTTTTCAAAATACCTTTTTTATACTTTTATCATTTCTTTAAGAAACTCTTGTTCTTTTGGAAAAAATATTTTTTTCTTTGATGGTTTAATAATAGGTGTTACTGAATTATTTTCTTCTTTGAGTTTTTTAGGTGATCTCTGGCATCATAAAAGTTTTTAAATTTTATTTTTGTTGCCGAGAACTTTTGAATTGAGTTTTAAGTATCTTCTACTCTAGGGATTAGATCAAGTTGAGGACTTACCTATCCCTTGCCCCAAGGATTTTTCTTTAGTGTGGATTCCTAGGATAAGGGATAGGTAGGTCCTCAACTGTCTGTTATTCTCAGAAATCAATCTAATCTATGCTTTTTTTTTTTTTTTTTTTTTTTTTTTGAGGCAATTGAGGTTAAGTGACTTGTCCAGGATCACACAGCTAGGGAATGTTAAGTGTCTGAGATTATATTTGAACTCAGGTCCTCCTGACTTCAGGGCTGGTGCTCTATCCACTGCACCACCTAGCTGCCCCATAATCTATGCTTTTTGCTTCACCATAAAAACCAAGGTTTTCCCCTAGTGGGAACAATCTTTACAGAAGTTTCTTTGATAAAAGTCTCATTTCATTTATTCATACACACATATGTATGTGTGGAGAGAGAGAAACTGATAGTGATAGGGAGAGATCTATATGGTAATATACACACACATATTTGAATATACATACATATATATGCATATATGCACACACACACACAGAGAAAGAGAAAATTGATTCAAATGTATAAGAAAAAAGCCATTCTACCACTGATAAATGATTGAAGGATATGAAAAGACATTTTTCAAGGAAAGAAACACAGGCTATATATAGTGAAAATAAAAAATAAAAGTATTCCAAATAACCACTAATTAGAAAAATGAAAAATAAAGCAATTCTTAGCTTTACCTTACCTACTAGACTGGCAAAGATGACCAGTGAAAACAGCAAATGGTGGAGAAACTCTGGGAAAAGGGGGAAATTGGTGTACTCTTGGTCAACCTGTGAATTATCATGAACATATTGGAAAGCAATTTGGAATTATATACAAAAGTTGTATACTAAATGTGCCATTTAACCTAACTATAGGACTGCTTGGACTATGCCTAAGAGATCAAAGAAATAGGAAAAGTTATGATATATACAAAAATATTTGTAGCAGCTCTTTTTTGAGGTGAAAAAAAACTAAAAGGGTAATCACAAATTGGGAAATGGGATAAATAAAAAAAGCTAGAATTTTAAAAATATAGAGAAATGATAAGTAATATTAATAGTCTCCTTTGAAAAGACTCATAAAGTTGATAAGCAGCCACTCTGATTAAAAAGGACAGAAATTTGAATCATAAAACAAAAAATAAGCAAGTTGAGATCAAAACAAAACCAAAATTTTTTTTAAATTATCCAACATACCATGATATGCTAGCAAATCCAAGGACACACACACACACACACACACACAAACACACACACACAAACACACACACAAGGAAAGCCCTCAAAAAATGTAACTTCTAAAACTAATAAGAGACCAAACAGATTTTAAGTTAACCAATCTCAGAAAAAAAAATAGGATCAGCTATCTAGGAACTACAAAAAAAAAAAAAAAAAACAACAACAACAACAACAAAAAAAAAATCCTGCTCTCCGCAGATTCAAGGGGAACTCAAACTTTTAAAGAACAATTGGTACCAATACACTAATTATTTTTAAAAGCTAGAAAAGAAAGCATCCCCACCAGATTCATTTTATAAGATAAATATAATCTTAATACTTATATCAGGGAAGTATTAAACTGCAGAAGGAAATTAATAAACCAATATAATTAATAAATATTGACAGCTAAGCACCTCAGAAAATAAAGTGCTGGGCCTGGAGATAGAGAGTTAGACCTGGGTCAGGAAGACCTGAGTTCAAATCTAGTCTCAGACACTTTTTAGCTGTGTGGCACTGGGCAAGTCACTTAAGCTTGGCTTGCCTTGGAGAAGAAAATGGCAAATGACTCCAGTATCTTTGCCAAGAAAACCTCATGGATTGTCACTGGTATGCTGTTGTCCACAAGCTCAAAAATGTAAACAAAATACTGCTAAATAGGTTACAATGTCTAGGAAATGTTGCCACTTTCAAGATTCTTGTAACTAAGTTCCTATCTACCTCTTAGTGGCAGTTTTTGGCAATTGTTGCTGGTAATAGGAAGACATCCCTTCTTCACAATTGCTTATGTCCTTGATAATGGCTGTTGGGGCTTTACTGAAAGTTGATCTGATAGTTGGAAGAACTCTTGAGTCCAGCTGGGTCTAATGTAGAAACATTCTTGCATCTTTGATATAAATCTAATCTCATCATAATGAATGATTTCTTGGATGGACTTGCTTTCAGCCCAGGGCTCTCAATCATCATCTTGGGAATCAACTCCAGTAGGGAAAAAAACAACCATCCCCACAAACTACCACTTATAGGACAAGCCAGCCAGCCTAGTTAAGCTCAAGACTCTGACTGAAACCCAGTAGCCAACATGTGCCAGGCAAATCAAGCCATCACTACTTTGACCATCATCTCCACAGAACCCATTGGTGATATCTTAGAGACACAAACCTAAAAGCTTTGGGAATAGCAATGTTATCACATCCACACCCTCAGTCATTCTCCTCTGGAGCAATTCCTGTGAAATTGCAACCTGGATACTCTTGCTAAAGATTTTCAGCCACTGAAAGTTCCAGTCAGCTAGTCAATAGATAATTAAACAATTATTATATTCCAGAGAATGAGCTAAATTCTGGGGATACAAATAAAAATACAAAAACCCCAAGGATCTTACTGTCAAATGGGGAAACACAAAATGAAATTAAAAAAGGGTGGGGGAGAAGAAGGTAACTGGGGCAAGGAGCACTATAGAGAAGAACAAAGAATTTCAAAAGTGCAGCCAAGTGGCTGCACCTGTGTCCCCTCCTTAAAGGTAAGCTTTGTCATTTATGGCCCTACCCTCCAAATCAGAGGGGCAAAAGATACTGATGAGATCTGAATATCAAATCTGATAGAATCTTACAGGATGATAAGATTTCTTAATGATAATATTCCTAGAATGTGGTGGCAAAGTTCAAAGTATTCTAAAAGAGTGATGCTAGGTGAGAAATGAAAACCCAGAAAAGAAAGTTCTTGCCACCCAAGTCCTTGGCATTGTCATATGATTCAACAGTAGAAACTAGTATAATTTTTATCAATGGAAGAGGAGATAGAGAGGCTTTAGGAGAGAAGAAAAAGGTTGACAAACCTTCTGTGAAAAGATAGATCAGAATCAATCAGGAAGAGGATCCTGCTACAATGAAGGCCCACTTGAAGTTGGATAGCGTGAATTTGTAATGTACCTACTCATCATGATTATATGACTTCTCCAACTCTATTTTGTAGTATGTGAATTAGAAGCAAAGGTTCCTATAGTGGAATTAATCCAAGATAGGAGCTTGGCAAGGAATGATTAGTGATGAGACAAAGGGGCAAGGCATTCAGGAGGGAGAAATCGCTTCTGACTGATGAGTTCAAACAATAACTACCCCTAAAAAATCTGGCCAAGTAGCAGAACACTTCTGGAACAAGGAACACTGACCGATCCTCAGATATTACTAGGGAAGATGGCAGGTTGAAGAAGGCTGAAGAGTAAGGAAACTTTTCTAGGAAACAGTCATGCAGTGGATTCCCATTAAAAGATATATATATATATATATATATATATATATATTCTTGCTATCTAGATGTTTGGTTCAATTGTTTCCCAAACTGGGGTTGTAGGTGCTATTCACTAATTTCTACACATTCCGGTAAAGACTCAGGCACTGATTATATCTCTTAGATTAGAAAAGGCTTTCTCCAGGAGGAGGAATCTCCTATCTCTCCTGAGCTGATCTTGAAGTATGAGTAGAAATTATATAAAATCAAAGAGAAGAATCTAGAAAAAAGAAACATTCTAAGTCAAGACAACAAGCATTGTGGGCAAAAAATCATAGAAGTGGGAGAATGAGGAACACATTCAGGAAACGAGAAGTAATGTAGTTTGACATAATTAAATCAGTGAGATTTCTTAAAGACCATTCTTTAGTAGTAAATAAGTAAAATGAATTGGCAGCAGGGCAGGGCACAAGAGATTAGAATCAGGGAGGATAGCTTAAAAGTTGTCAAAATAAGACAGGTAGGAGATGAAGAGGGACAGCTAGATGCAGTGGAAAAAGTGATGTGCCTGAAGTAAAAAAGACATCTTCCTGAGTTCAAATCTGATTTTAGACACCTATTAGCTGTGGAACCCTGGGCAAATCACATCTCTATTAGCTTCAGTTTCTCATCTATAAAATGAGCTGGAAAAGGAAATGGCAAACTGCTTCGGTATCTTTGCTAAGAAAACCCCAGAGTCAGACATATATAACTGAGAAACTACTGAACAACAACAACAAAGGAGATGAAGAGGGTCTATGGAGATGAAGAAAAGGGAATGACTAAGGTCCAACTTTTTTTAATGGAAAAAAATAAGCAGAATTTTGTGACTTCCTATGGGAGAAAAAGATATGAGCAAGAATAATTTAAATTAAAAAGACTGGAAAACATAATGATGTCATTGACTAAGCAGAGAGGGAAAGTTAGGAGGGGAAGCTGATTTTGAGATGAACTGAATAATTAGTTTTGTCTTGGATTATGAAGTTAAAGGTGATCCTAGGACATACAATTCTTGTGGGTAGTTTGAGATCAAGGATGGAAGCTCCTAATCCTTAGTCTTTAATCAGTATTTCCTCTAGATAGTAATCAAGAATTATTCAAATCAGTTTAAATAACTATGAATATTAACATAACTCAAAACCTAGGAGATGAAAATGACCTTGGAGGTCATTAAATCCAGTTTCTATCTGAACAAGATTCCCTTTTACAAAGAGTGCTTATCCAGATGATCTCCAGAGAAGGGAAAACACTGCCTCCCAAGGCAGCCCATTCCTCTTTGGGAGAGTTTTCATCACTGGGAAACTTTTCATTATATGAAGCCTAAGACTAACTTTACAACTTCCACCTAGTTTTGCTTATTTTGTCTTCTAGGGCCAAAATTCTTTCCTCATGTCTTGTACTTTTTCTAAAACTCCTGTCCTCCTTCAGTCACCTCCATCCAGCATGTTGTCATTGAGAAAATTGGTTTTTATAACTATTTCCAGGTATTTTCTCTCCTTTTATACTATCTTACTATGGGTGTCCAATTCCTACCGAAAGAAAATGGAAGGAAAACTAGATTCAAACAGAAAAAAACAGATTCAAACAGTAAAGCCTAAATAATAACAATAATAACATTTATTGAATATTTACAATACGAGAAGCACTGTGCTAAGCATCTTACAAAAATTTCAATCAATCCTCACAATAACCCTGGAAGAAAGGTATTATTATTATTTTTCTTCAGTCATTTCAGTTGTATCTGGCTTTTTGTAACCTCAATTAGGGTTTTCTAGGCAAAGATATTGACATGGTTTGTCATTTTCTTCTCCAGTTTATTTTATGGATGAGAGGATTGAGGCATCCTCAGTCTTAGCTTTCTCAAGCTAATACAAATAGTATTAAAAATAAGTTATAATGCAAGTAGTATTTATTCTTCAAGGTTAATTGTGAGGATCAAATGAAATTCTATATATGAAACATCTTTCAAAGCTTAAGACATTACATTAATATTAGCTATCATTTGTTTTTAAAGAGAGGACTTTATAAACATTAAAAGACTATATAAATTTCAAGTACTATAATTATTATTAGAAAGTTTTGATAGCTAGGCAATTCAAGGATCACTTTTTTAAAGAGACTAGTTCATAGCAATACTGTTTTAAGAAAAACTTTGAGTAACTAAGTCATTTTGAATATTACAAATACACAAATTAAAAATAAAGGACCCATGAAGAAAGATGTTATCTGCATCCAGAGAAAGAACTGATAAATATAAGCATGTATGGAATAATAATATTATATGTTTATATTTATACACACATATACCTATTTGTGTCTAAAGGTAGCCATCTCTAGGACAGTGGGGGAAGAGAAGAAAAGAAACAAAAAAGAAATTGGAGGGAATATCAAGTTGTACATGGTAGATTTGCAAGACGCGCGCGTGCACACACACACACACACACACACACACACACACACACAGAAGCTTGGTTTTACAACTTGCTTCAGGAGGAAGTACATGAGTTATTCACAGCCCAATCCCATTCCTGATTGATCTTGTAGCTTTGACCTGATCTATTTTCAATATAATTTGATTTTCTTCCTTTGCCAACTTGACAGCCCCCAACTCCAAGGGATTCACCATTTTGATGGTGAATTCAGGAAAGACACCTAATTTTTCTAGCTCACTGCATCTCAGAAGTCTTGACCTCAAGAGATCCATCAGCTTCAGCTTTGTTGGCAGCTAAAATTATGGGTTCATGTCATATTATCTGGTGTAGAGTAATTTTGGAATAATATATGGCTTCAAATCGGGGCTCAACTCACTACTTAATACTTGATCTTGGACTAGTTAATTTACTTCTCAGGGTTTGTTTCTCCTCCTCATATGTAAAGTGAGAGTGTTGAATTAAATAATCTCTAATGTCCTGTCTCACTTTTTAACCCTAGGTACATGACAGTTGGATAATCTGGGTCAACATGTATTTTCTGACTTAGGGAAGGTTCTTCCCTCAGTTAAGTCTTCCTCAGATTGAAATATTTGATTGCCCTTTCTTCTTTATATTCTGTTGGGCCCCTGTGTTGCTCCATGGGCACACAGAAATGTCGTGTGGCCATCTTAACCCTAAGATTCAAATACCCCAGGAAGGAACTCTTTGGGTGCTAAAACGCAAGTACTTCTTTTAGACTGGTTTTTCCTTTCTTTCATTGAGATTGCATCATGAACTGTCTTGAGGCCTAGTTCCTGAGAATGAAAGCTGGTCTTCTGGGGTATGAGGCACCGGGACCACCTGCAGATAATGTTTATAAATCCAACATTAGGAACTGATTGATCTCACAATGGGACTGTGTAATATAAACATTTCATTATTCTACAAAAGAATATGCACAATACCACCTAAGGCACCTAAGAATAGGTTCTAAGTGGTTGAACATGGAAACCCTACTTACAAATAATAGATATGTGTCCCTTTCAAGCTATGTTAATGTCTGGAGTGACCCACCAAAGAAAAGGAAATTCAAAATTATGGGATCTTTGCAACCCCGTAGGCATAATAAGGTGAATTCAGGGCAGAACGCTGAGCCCTGGATTTCCTGGCTTTGAGGGTTAACCATGTTTTAACACAGGTTTTTAGCTTTGTTCCCCTTTGAGGTTGCTTACTTGGCAGTGTTAATTAAAAAAGGACACACCCAGGGGAATTTTATGAGGTGATAGACTGTAGTTCTAAAGGGAATAAAAATTTGCCAAGTAGGAAGTAAGTAAAAAGTAAAAAGTGTGTGTGTGTGTGTGTGTGTGTGTGTGTGTGTGTGTGTGTGTGTGTGTGTGTGTTGGGAGGAGGATCTGTACACTAGTAGGGGAGGGAAAGAGAGAAGTCAGAACATCATGAATAAACATTTTGGCAAAACTCTACCTGAATTCATCCTATAACAACATCTGGATTTAATCTATTTCTTGGGGATCAATCTCAGGTAATAAGATGAAATCCATTACCTGTTCATAGAACCCAAGAAACCATTTATTGGAAAGGCAATTTGAAAACATGTTGTTGTTTTTTTCCCTGTAGCCAAGCAGATGTAAACATCTCTGCTGTGGGCCAGCACTGATCCATTTTATTTTGTGTGTTTCTGAGAGAGAAGATGAAGGTGGAGTCTGTGTGAATTACTGACTTGCTACTCCAGAGGGCTCTTTGAAACCCCTCCCCAAATCAGCAGGATGAAGTCTGTTAGCAGGGAGCGAATGAAAAACATGTTCAAAAGCAAAGGATTATGTGTTTTATTTAGACATAAACAAACTTCACACATTATTTAAATTTATGACCGTCCGCCCCATTGGAATTCCCTCTGGGAACATGTACGGGTTAAGATGCTACAAACTTTTTCTATTGTAACTGTATTGTACTGACTGCAGATGCTTACACATTTACAAACTAGAAAATAAACAATTAACAAGGCTTCACCTCATGCTGAAGTAAAAGATTCAGACGTGTTTTTTGAACCAGGAGATAAGGAACACAGCATACCTTGTCAAAAAAGAATGCTTCCTGGAATATGGGTGGCAACAAGATTGTATGGTAGACTGAGCATTGAACCTGCATTTCAATCCCAACTTTGGCATTCACTTCCTGTATGCCCTTTGGCATTTCCTTTTATATCTCTGATTCTCAGTTTATTCCTATGTAAAATGAGTGGGTTAAACTAATTGATTTTTGGCCAGTTTATTGAATTTAACATGAATCTTTAACTTTCAGTTTTTCTTTGTTAGGAAATTGGAAATAAGAGCAACAACAATGATAAGCAATAATTTATATAGTACTTTAAGATCTGTACCTCATTTGAATCTCACGGTAACCCTGTTATACTCACTTTAGAGATTAAGAAAAAGAGGATGAGTAAAATAAGGGTCATAGAGCTAGTGATTTTTTTTTTCCTGAGGTAATTGGGTTTAAGTGACTTGCCCAGGGTCACAAAGATAGGATGTGTTAAATGTCTGAGGCCAAATTTGAACTCAGGTCTTCCTGATTTCAGGGCTGGTGCTCTATCCACTACACCACCTGAACTAGTAAATTTCTGAAGCAACTTTAGAACTTAGGTTTTCCAAATTCCTGCTCTGATTTATTATCCACTATGCAAAATTGCCTTTTTCTGATACAGAGGATCAATAGGCTACAATTTGAACGTGAGACTTGAAAAAGTTCTAATCTCTTGGAGAACTAGGTAACAGTGGACAAAACCCTGAACCTGGAATCAGGAAGACCTGAGTTTAAATGTGGTCTGAGTCACTTGTTAGTTTTATGACCCTTGCAAGTCATTTAATCTATGTTTACCTCAGTTTTCTCATCTGTGAGACTGGAAAAATAATATTACCCACTTGTTAGGGGTGTTGTGAGGATCAAATAAGTCATTAGTAAAGTGTTTAGCCAACCTTAAAAAGTGCTATATAAATATAAGCTGCTATTAAAAGTGTCCCCAAGAAAAAACACTGACATATCCATTCCTAATTTCACTAATGAAAACATCACTATTTTGTACTAATTGGATCAAGAATCTAATTGAGTGAAAATATAGATTTTTTAAAAATATATCTTTATTATAATCAAATAACTTAATAAAGGTCTCACAAATAGGTGAGAGTGATTGGTAAATTCTTGATTATGTATATGTGTATATATACACATATGCATATATGTATTGCATAGATATATGCATATGTGTATATGTACAAATGTGTTATAGGTGTATGAAATATGAGAAGGTATCTAGATGTATAAAGCTATATATGAATTTTAATGACCTTTTACATACTTTCAGCAATAGTTTAAATGATTTTACTTTTTTATTATTCCAGTACTATTTGATTCTCTAACATTTGTCCTAAGCTAAGTTGACATTGTGGTTAGACAACTGACCTCAGAGTTGATGAGATCTGGCTTCAAGTTCTACTTCTGAAAGCTATGTGACTCCAGGCAAATTGTTCAACTTCCCAGGGCCCCAACAGTTGTCTAAAACTACAAGTAAAGGGAATTCTTCATTGAGAATTGCCTACACCAAAAAACAAACAAGCAAAAAAACAAAAACAAGAAACAAAAAATCAAGACTTCGTAAAGTTAGTCTAAGCATTCATTAAATGCTTACTATATACCAAATACTGTATTAAATTAGCACTTGCAATACAACCCCCCCTCCCCAAGTTCATATTCTAAAGAGGGAGACAACAGATAAATAATTAGGAATACAAAAATAGAAGTCAGGTAAATTGAAGTGAGGAAAGCATGAATGTTGGAAGCATCTAGGTGGAGCAGGGGATAGATAAAGTATTGGGTCTAGAGTCAAAGATGTCCCAAATTCAAATCCAGACCCAGTTCAAATCAGTCTAGCTGTGTAAACTTAGGCAAATAATTTAATTTATGTTTGCCTCAGTTTTCTCTTCTGTAAAATGAGATAACACCTCTCATGGATGTTATGAGGATCAAATAAAACCATATTTAGTTAAATTAAAATAAACTAAAATGGGAGGGGGAATTGGTTAGTAGAGTGCCTGGCACATAATAGACTTTTCATGTTGATTCTCTCCCCTTCCCTCTTCCCTTTTCCCTTTTACTTCCCTTTTCCCTTCTCCCTTTCCCTTCCTTTTCTCTTCCCTTTTCCCTTCTTCTCCCTCTTCCCCTTCCCCTAATAATTGTGAGGACTGGAAAGAGCTACTTGCAGCAGGTAAAATTAAGCTGAGTGAGACTGAAATACTGAGAATGACACCAGATGCCCTTAATAGTAATAGGAAAGTCAGGAAGAAGAAAAATTTGAGGGGAGAGACAATTAATAGACATATAACAAAAGGCCTCTACTCTCAAGAATCTTACAGCCCATTCAAAATATGCATACAACTATTTAAAAAAAATGTAAGAACTAAATTACCAAAACCCAAGTCCCAAAGTTTACTGATATGGGACTCTTTCCTCTTTGAAAGAGATCAATGCCTATGCCCCATATTTGCTTTGGAGTTAGGTGAAGTTTGAAAGAAGGCAGAAGAAAATGGGAGACACTTTTGTCTCTTTGGGATCTTTTCCTTCTCTTGGGGCTCTTCAGTTGATTTGGGCACTTCTGGCTTTCAGCTTTAAGAGAGAAAAAATGGTTATGTCAATCCCTCTTCAGGTTGTTCATAGGAGAGTTAAAATCTGGAAAGGAGGAAACATGAGAGGAATTGTCAGTCTCCATTAGATATTTGGGGGAATTTACCTTGGATGAAATTTAGGACTCTCTCTTTGTGTCTGTCTCTCTGTCTCTGTTTCTATCTCTCTGTTTCTCTTTGTGTGTGTCTCTCTGTGTCTGTCTGTCTCTGTTTCTCTCTCTCTATTTCTCTCTCTGTGTGTCTCTCTGTGTGTCTCTCTGTCTCTGTCTGTCTCTGTCTCTTTGTCTTTCTCTCTCTCCCTCACTCACTGAATTATCTCACTTCCAATCTGAGAGATATTTTACTCTGCTTTGTTTGATGTATATTCTCCTAAATATACTTTTTTTTATATATCTGTTTTGCTATTGACTTGGATAAATGTGTTTCTCTGCTAACTGTTATCTGTATGTTTATTTCCAAACTGGCTTTTGGTGAGAAGGAAGTCAAGCTTTAGATAGAAAACCTGGGGTGCTCCTTTCCTCAATAAGGAAAATATTTTTTAAAAAAAGAAACAGAGAAAGGAAAGAAAGGAAAAGAAAAGAAAAATTTAACTTGAACCTGAAAAACTATATTACTTAATAGCAGATAAATACAATTCTAGCTTGGTACCACTTCTCTCTGAGGCCAGCAGAGGAGTCAGTCTTTTCTTTCACCTCCTGCTTCTCTTTTTGACAGAAACTGAAATCTCCCTTGGAGAAGAGTGGAGGGAGAACAGGTTAGAGATATCTGTTCCGCCTTCCAGTAAACCACACCTGACTCATCCACATGATAGATGGAGGATGAGCTCACTTCACAACAATATGAAACAATAACCTAAATGATGCCACAAGGCAATATATGAGAGATTTCCAAACAAATAGTGTAGGTCCTAAAGCTGAATGCAGTTAGAGGAGCCTGAAGTTACTGAAGAATAACGTGACAAGACAAGATTCAGGAAGGAGGTTTTATTAAAGTGATCCTTGAAGTATTAGAAAGATTAAGAAGAACTGGAAGAAGAGAGAAGAGAACTGGACTAAGTAGAGAAGGTAGGAAGGCAGGAATATACATGAAGTGTTTGAAAGACTCAGATTAGATCATGGCATCTTCCAGTCTAACCCTCGATGTGACTTGCCTATGGTTGTACAACTAATAAGTGACAGATGTGGAGTCTGAACCAAGATCCTCTTGCTCCAAATCCATTCTGCTATACCATACTTTGTGGACAGCTAGATGGTCCACTGGAAGGTGTGCTGGGCCTGAAATCAGGAAGACTCATCTTTCTGAGTTCCAATCTGGCCTCAGACACTTCTTAGACATGATCCTAGGCAAGTTATTTAACCCTGCTTTCCTCAATTTCCTCATCCACAAAATGAGCTAGAGAAGAAAACGGCAAACCATTACAGTACTTTGCCAAGAAAATTCCAAATGGGGTCACAGACTCAGACATGACTGAAAATAACTGAATATCAATAACAAACACTTTATCTGGCTGGAGAGGAAGGTAAATAAGAGGCTTAAATGGAGAGAAAGTTGTAAAAACAAGTGACAGACAGTTCTGAAAGTACCTTAAATGTCAAGATAAGAAGTTTTGACTTTATTAAGTAATAGAAAGCTGTTTATGATGAAATGAAGGAAAGCTTATTACTCATTTTTGAACCTATGGTCAGCTGCTTCAATAAAGCCCCCTCTTTCCTCCTTGAATTCTTTGGCCCTTCATCTTTCATCATTCTTACTTTGTTTAATTTAAATTTGAGTGATTGACTCAATTCTGATCTTATCTGCTTCCTTTGCTACTTGTCTCAAATTATGCTGGAGGAAATCACAAGATCATGCCTGGGTCCATTATTAATTTATTCTGTGGAACCTTAGCTAGATCCTCACCAATATACAAAATCCTTTTATATTTAATTACCGATTCTATTGTTTTTTCTTATAATGGTCTTTCCTACCATTCCCTTCTCTCTTGAAACCATCTGTTCTTTCCCTTTTATTTTCCACATAAGACCTCATCTCTGATTTTGCTAAAAAGATGGAAGCCATATGATACAAAACATCCAATTTCTCCCTTTTGTGGTTGTTCACATGTTCACATAATTCACCAGGTCCTTCTATTCTCTACTATCTTTTGAAATCTTTCCAAGTTCATGTTTATCATTTCCATGACATTCTCTATTCACCTCATCCTCTGTCATCCTCTTCTCCTTTTGCCTTCAATCTTTTCCAGTACCAACCTTTTCCAATGAATCCTGTCTTAAATGGCCAAAGCATTTAAATCTCAATTACCTTCTGCAAGAGGCCTTTCCCAAATCCCTTTAAACTAATCTTTTCCCTCTGAGATTACCCACAGATGCATTCTGTATATGTCTGGTTCATACTAGTTGTTTGGATGTTGTTGTTTGTCTTTCATTCTGGAAGATAACTATAATATCAGAGAGGTGATGTCATGACATACAAGTGAATTAGATTTAAGTGAAAGAGGACTGTGCAAAGTCACCAGCCTCACTTTCCTCTTCAGAGTAATCTGGACACAGGAGCCAGATATAGATCAGGGCAACTGGAAATGACCTTGGATGCAACTGGAGACCTTGGTCTTTTTAAGCTAAGGTCTTCAATAGATTTTAATTTGATTGAGGCCTACTTCTCCCTCAGCCTAGATTGAGGTTGGCAACTGAGGCAAAGAATGGCCCTTTCACATTAGATTGTAAGCTCCTTGAGGAAAGGAAACATTTGTTGACCTTTTTATTTTGATATCCCTAGATCTTTGCATAGTGCTGGTATATAGTAAGAGCTTAATAAAAACTTGGTGGCTTGAAGCCAGAAGGTGAAGATAAGGAAGGAAAGAATCCCAACAATGAGGGACAACCATTGGAAATGCCTGAAGCCTAAAGATATATTGTGCCAGGAAAAGCAAGAAAGTCAATGTCACTGGATTTCAGAGTAAGTAGAAGATAGTAAGGTATAATAAGACTGGAAAATAAGAAGGGTCCAGTTTATGAAGGGTTTTATGAAGCAAGACAGGTTTTTATATTTGATCCTGAAAGCGTTAGGGAGTCAAAAAAATTTACTGAATTGCAGTAGGGGTAGGGGGCTGATATGGTTGGATCTGCCTTTTAGAAAGATAAATTTGGTATCTGAGTGGATTATAGAATGGGAGGAATGGGAAAGAACTTGAGAAAGGGAGACCACCCAGAAGGGCATGTAATGATCTAGGCATGAGAAAATGAGAATTGTACCAGGGTGGTGCCGATGTCAGAGAAAAAAGTCTTGCAATATATTATCATTTAGAAGATGAAACATGGATAGTTATAGAAAAAAAGATTGGACTAGAAAGGAAGCATCAGAAAAGTAGAAAGAGAATGAGGGGCCCACAGTGTTGTAAAAACTCTAGGAGAAAGTATATAGAAGTGGTTGACCAACAGGGACAAAAGCTCCATCCCTCTCTATTCTATTGTGACTCTGAAAGTGCTTATTTTAGCTAATTTTTTTTAACGGGGAAAAATAATAAAGTAAAAACAGAAATTCAAAGAGAATGGAAATCAAGAACAAAGTAAAGAAGTAAAGTTCATTTTGACAGTGAAAAGACCTACTTCTCCCTCAGCCTAGAGCAAAGGCTAAGCAAGTGGGAGAAATATTGAAGGACATAGAGGTATAATAGTAGAAAGAAGATGGAATTATCTGTATATATTGTCTGCATGTTCTCAGTAAAATAAGAGGCAAAATCTTCCATTGAGAGTGAGGCAAGATGGGTTAAAGTCATCATTGTGTGCTAGAAAAAGCACTGACCTTTTGGTTAGGAAGTAGCGCGTCTATTTTCTCTAGCCTCTAACTGAAATTTAGTATTTCCTTAAATTAACTTTAAAACATTCTGGGAATAGTACAGAGGGCTTGTCAGATTGGCAAAGGGACCAAGGAGAAACACACACACACACACACACACACACACACAAACAAAAACAAAAACAAAAACCTTCAGAATCCTTTCAATTTAAAAGGAAATAACCCTTTGAATATTTTGTGGATATGAATGCAATGCTTCTTTTTACTTTTCCTCCCTCCTGCTATCGTTGATTTTCAATGTATGACTGGCCCTTCTTCCTTTCAACCTCTGTATATCCAATCTTTTAAATATTGATCATTTTTGGTAAGAAACTATGGCCTACTTATGCCAAATACAAGTTTTTTGGTGGTAGTTTGGGTCACTTGCAATATTGTTTCTTCTGAAGTTATAGAGTTATAAGATTTACAAATATGTAACATCGGGAGCCATGGTGGCGGAGATCAGACAGGAGTCTCTGTAACCTCCTCTAACCTCCCCTCAAACCAACAACATATGAAGCCTCTAGACTGATTCTGAAGCAAAAAAATCCCCAATATCTGAAGAACAACATGATTCTAGAAGAAGATACTCTGGAAGAACCTCAAAACAGGTCTGTTTTAATTGGGCAGGGGGGTGGTCTACTGAATCCAGACTGCAGCGCAAGGAGACCGGGGCAGGGAGCTGGAGCAGGGAGCTGGAACAGGAGTCGGAACAGGAGTGGGAGCGTTGTGCTTTTCACACACCTGGGAGTCTTCTGCGGGCCTCTTGGAACAATCTGTCCTGATTGTGGGCAGGTGGTTTGGAGGGTCTGCCTTTTGAGGGGGATAGATTGTGAACCACTGAACCCCTGATGAGCATCG
>JAJPUD010000414.1:69396-156375 GCA_023553655.1 Myrmecobius fasciatus
AGAAAGAAAGAAAATGTCATTTGGTGACCAGAAGCAGTCTAGGAGTACTGAAAGTGCTACACAATTTCCTAAGACAGTTTGACCTATTTTTTTTTCTCCTGAGATGTTCTGACCCCAGCTCACTATACATCTGGAAAAGAAAAGGAATTTTACAAGAAGAGGATAGATGGTAGATAATACAGAAATGCCAAATATTTTAATACTCTAAATCCTTTTTACTTTTCTGGAATTTATATATATATATAATATATATATATATATATATATATATGTCATATCAAATGATTGCATCTATGTTTGCAAGAAATTGTTTTGCTTGACTATGTATATTTGTTCCAAAGGTTTTTTTTTCTATTTTTAGAAAATATATAGCAATTGTTTATTAATTTAAAAAATAAAATAAGGCTTTTTTTTTGTTTGTTTGTTTTCTAAGACAGAAAAAATTTTTCATCTATATGTTTATCTCCAAAATCATATGTATCTGTGAATAGGCATATGGTGGTATTTTTTTAAGACTTATAGGCAAAAACTTTGTAAAGATTTTGCCAGAAACAACATTTTATGCTACTAGGTTAAACACCCTTCTAAAATGCAGGAAGAAGCTATAAATGGAAATACTGACAGAAACTGTGTTGGTCTGGCTCTAGTATCTTAATTAAATTAGATAGTATTTAACTCTTTGCAGTCACAGAGCATCAACTGATCATCTGAATTTTCTAATTTATGTCTTCCCAGAGCTGTGAGTAATAATTCTAAACCCTTGGACAACTTTACATGAGTGAAGTATTCTGGGAAGGATCTTCAACTCATAAGACACTAGGCCATTGGGCATGGAAAACAATTCAAGGGGAAGGAGAAGACTAAAGAGAGGGTTGGACTAGAAGTAATTTTCTTGAATGTAGTTATTAGGAGACAGAGGAAACAGGACATCTAGTAGCTTCATATTTTAACTAGTTATTTTTGTTAGCTATGTGCTATGAGCTACAGTGTTTTACGTACTGAAAGAATATAAATATCTTCTAAGTGTCAACTCCTTGGGAGCAAAACTCCAATTGATTTGCCCTGAATGTGGTTCTTTCAGTCTTAGGAAAACTAGTATATTCTTTTTTTTTTTTTTTTTTTTTTTTTAAATTTTATTTTATTTGCATAACATATGTGTGGGTAATTCTTCAACAATAACCCTTACATAGCTTTCCGTTACAAATTTTTCCCCCCAACTTCCCCACCCCTTCCCTAGATGGCAGGATATCCACTACATGTTAATTATGTTAAAATATTGGCAAATCGAATATATGTATACATATTTCCAAACTTATCATTGTTGTGCGAGAAAAATCTTATCTACACAAACGATATATCAGATAAAGGAAACACAATGTAAGCAAACATCAATCAAGGAGTATGAGAACGTTATGTTGTGGTCCACATTTCGCATCCCTCTCTCTGGGTGTATATGGCTTTCTTCAGTGAACAATTGGAGGTGGTTTAAAACATATCATTGTTGAAGAGAGCCATGTCCATCAGAATTAATTGTCATATAGTACTGTTGTTGCCGTGTATAATGATCTCCTGGTTCTGCTCATTTCACTCAGCATCAGTTCATGTAAGTCTCTCCAGGCCTCTCTGAAATCATCTTGCTGGTCATTTCTTACAGAACAATAATATTCCATAATGTTCATATACCATAATTTATTCAGCCATTCTCCAATTGAAGGGCATCTATTCAATTTCCAGTTTCTAGCCACTACAAAAAGGGCTGCCACAAACATTCTTGCACATGTGGGGCCTTTTCCTTCCTTTATGATTTCTTTGGGATATAAGCCCAATAGAAATGCTGCTGGGTCAAAGGGTATGCACAGTTTGATAACTTTTTGAGCATAGCTCCAAATTGTTCTCCAGAATGGCTGTATCCGTTCACAGCTCCACCAACAATGCATCAGTGTCCCAGCCCTCCCACAACCCCTCCAACATTCATCATTAACTTTTCCTGTCATTTTAGCCAATCTGACAGGTGTGAAGTGGTACCTCAGGGTTGTCTTGATTTGCATTTCTCTGATCAACAGTGATTTGGAGCACCTTTTCATATGACTATAAATAGTTTTAATTTCATCCTCTGAAAATTGTCTGTTCATATCCTTTGACCATTTATTGATTGGAGAATGGCTTGAATTTTTATAAATATGAGACAGTTCTCTATATATTTTTGAGATGAGACCTTTATCAGAACCCTTGAATGTAAAGATGATTTCCCAATTTATTACTTCCCTCCTAATCTTGTCTGCATTGATTTTGTTTGTACAAAAACTTTTTAACTTAATATAGTCAAAGTTATCTATCTGGTTTTCAATTAAGAGTTCCAGTTCTTCTTTGGACATAAATTTATTCCATCTCCAAAGGTCTGAGAGGTGAACTATATTACATTCCTCTAATTTACTTATAGTATCACTCTTTATATCCAGATCATGAACCCATTTAGATCTTATCTTGGTATGTGGTGTTAGATGTGGGTCAAGCCCTAATTTCTTCCACACTAGTTTCCAGTTTTCCCAGCAGTTTTTGTCAAATAGTGAATACTTATCCCAAAAGCTGGGGTCTTTGGGTTTATCAAAAACCAAATTGCTATAGTTATTGCCTAAAACTAGTATATTCTAATAGGTAGAATGATAACAGGTAAGTTTTTCGAGAGCAGGGACCATTTCATTTTTTGACTTTGAATTCCCAGCACTCAGTATACTGGCTGGTACATTAGCATTTAATTAATGCTTGATTAAATAATTAAATGATTTTGACTAAATATTTCATTAAAAACACCAGAATTGACTCTGGAGCCAGAATCCAGGGTTCAAATATAGTTCTGATATTTATTGCCTGTGTGTCCTTAGATGTCACAACTTTCTTGCCTTCAGGTTTTTTTCATCTGTAAAAATGGAAAGAGGGGGGGATTATATTCCCCTGTAGGTCCCTCCCAGCTCTGATTCTGTGATCTGTGACACTTTGCACTAAGCACATATAAAGTTTATTTAAAGTAGCCTATATCTAGTTCTACAATAAAGATTGTAGTCAGATTGTGAATTAAGCAAATCTTCCCAACTCTCAACCTTGGGTAAAGAATCCTTCACTTTCTATTGTGATGATAAATTAAGCCTAGAGTACAGAAGCAGCCAGTCATACTTGAAGTGAAAGCATTTTGGGGCAATTGAGACATTATTCCAAGAGTCTATGGTGTGTCCACTTATCCTCATAAACCTACCCTAGAAGCTTTCATTACCAGCAAAGAAATCTTATCTTAAAACAAACACATACACAAAGAAATGGATGAAGAAGCTAATTGATTTTTAAGTGCTTGTCAGGTATAAATCTTTAAGTTCCATCCCTGAAACACTTGCTGAGCAATGTAGATGTTTAGTTACAAAGTTTAGGTTCCTCAGGGTTCAAGGGGAGGGAATTGCTAGTGGTGTTCATCCCTAAGAGCTTCACTTTGCTGCTCTGGCTGCTACTGCTGCTCTTGCTAAAGCCTGCTCCAAAATAACTCAAACAGGTTATGTAGTAACTGTGATAATATCTAGGTGGATTTGACCTGAGGGGATCCCTTTTTTTTTTTTTTTTTTTTTCACTGTTAGAGACGTTTGACAGAGTGTTCTGGAAAAGAGCCTGGGGGCCCTCCTTACAAAACAAACTGAAAAGCACAAAAGGAGATGGGGAGGTGGGGGTTATGGAGTGAGGGACTAGGGAGGTTGGGTGGGGACTCAAAGGCCTGTCTGGGAAGAAGTTTGTAATTTCTGCCTTTAAAAAGTTTGGAATTGGGATTTTTTTTAGCTGAGAACAAGTCCAAATAAATAATCCCAATATATTTGCTTGGGGAAACAGAAGAAGTCAGGGATTCTTTTGGAGACCATCAGTTTCTTTTAGAGATTATAGAATGGTGTCATTACTAGTGGGGCTTGCCATCTTTGGGATATAAGCAGGGGTAGCATTGGTAGGTATCCTGAAGACTGGATCTCAGGAATAACCTGGGTTTTGCTCTACTCTATCTAGTATGCTATTGTTAGTAAACAGACTAGAGAGAAGTTGTGGGCAGTGAGTGAGTAGTGAGTGAATACTTCTTACTCTCCTCCTTTTTCCTCTTACTCCTCCTCCTCCTTTTCTTCCTCCTCCTCCTGCTCCTCTTCCTTCTTCCTCTCTCTCTCTCTCTCTTTCTGCATGTGAGAGACAGATAAAGATAGAAAGCACAACAGAGACAAAGAAATCCAGCTGCAAATATACTACATAAATAAATGCTTTAATAGTCTGGAAATGTTTGCAGCTTTTATTTTTTGAAACATCTGCTCTGGCATTAGTCATGCATTTCTTCCAGTAATAATTAGTAAATACATTCATGTACATCACTCAGAACATGCTCTTTGATTTTTGTAGATTCCAGTGAGTTTTTCCCTCAGTCCTCATTAAGAAGTATACCTTTTTCTTTCTTGGGGTGTGTGCCCTGCTAAAATGGAGAGAAGGAAAAAAAAAAAAACATAGAAATTACTTACTAGTATGTATGACCTAATGCAATGAGAACTGAATTTAAGCATGAGAAAATAGTTTATTAAGCCGCATAAGAATAATCACAGGTTGGAAAGGCAAATTGAATTTTTTTCCACCCTTATATATAACTTTAGGTAGGACCTAAGGATGAGCATTAAGGTGAAAAATTCTACAAACTTGTCTAGTAACCTATTCTTTTAGTCTTAATACAGTCTATCTTTCTTTCTTTCTAGGATTAGAGAATATCAAACTCAATGAAACATTAGGGAGCAACCTTTTATTTTCTTTTTAAAAATTCACTGTATAGTACAATAAAAAAGATGATTGTATATGAAACAGCAAATCTGCTATGTGCAACTTGATATTCCTTTCAAATATGCAATAAAATTATCATGTGTCTTTTTTTCTTCCCTCTCTCCCAGCCTAGAAATGACTACCATAGACTTAGGCATCATTAAGCATACACATGTATAATATTGTTCTATACATACTTCTAATTATCGATTCTTTCTTTGGATGCAGGTAACATGTTTTTTCATATATCCTTTATTGTTAATTTGGGTATTTACAATTGACTAGATAATTTATCTCCTGAGTCATTCTTAAAACAATATTGTTACTGTACACAATGTTTTCTTGGTTCTGCTTATTTTGTTCTTCATTATTTTATGCAAGTCTTTTCATGTTTTTCTAAAATCATTGAGTTCATCATATCTTGTAGCACAGCAGTATTCCATGACAATTATATACCACAAGTTATTCAGTCATTCCTCAATTGATGAACATCCCTGTAATTTCCAGTTCTTTGTTATCCCAAAGAGAGCTGGTATAAACATTCTAGAAGATTCTTTTCCTTTTCCTCTTCTCATCCTTGGAAATAGACTGGGGAGTAGTATTGCTAGATCAAAGGATATAGGTACTTTAAAAACATTTTGGGCATAATTCTAGATTTCTCTTCAAAATGGTTGAATTTACCATCCACCAATTCCACCAACAATGAATTAGTGTCCAAATTTTTCCACAACCCCTTCAACATTTCTCACTTTTCCCTTCTTTTTTTGTATGTAGTCCTCTTCTGTCATTTTAGCCAATCTATTAGGTGTAAGATGACATATGGAGGTTGTTTTAATCTGCATTTCTCTAATCAATAATAATTTTGAGCATTTTTTGAGTGACTAAATTATTTTGATTTCTTCATTGGAAAACTATATTCATATCCTTTGCTCAATCATCTATTGGGAAATGACTTATATTCTTATGTATTTGACAAGGTTCTTTATATATTTTAGAAATGAGATCTCTATATGATAAAGTATCTATAAAATTCTCCCCCATTTTTCTGTTTTCCTTTTAATTTTGTTTGTATTTATATAAAAGATTTTTATTTTCATATAATCAAAATTATCTATTTTATACCTAATTTTGCTCTCTGTCTCTTGTTTATTTATAAATTATTTGCTTGTCCATAAGTTTAATAAGTAATATGTTCCATATTCTTCCAATTTTCTTGTAAAAACTCTCTCTATATATATGTATCCATAGAGTTCATGAATAAGTGGCATGAGATGTTGGTCCATGCCCAATTTCTGCAATTCTGTTCCATTTTACAGATATGGAAACGGAAGCCCAGAGGCATGATGAGATTTGCCAAAATCATTCAAATATCAATAGTGGAATGAGGATTACTACCCAAAGCATATGACTCCAAATACTGCACCCTTTTCATATTCTACTACATAACAAAATTGTTGTAAGGAAAGTACTTTATAAACTGGAAAATATAATGTGTCTAGGAAGCTAGCATTGGAGTTAAAGAAAGATTTGTGTTGAATAGATGATCAGAGTTTCTCACCAATTCCCAAACATTCTCTCTAAATGAATAGTTATAAACACCACTATGCCACTAAAAGGTAAAAGTAAACCCCAATACATAATTCACATATGTCCTAGTGGGATTTATTGAAAGATATAAATTATGATAGAGATGAATTACAGCCAGCTGGATCTCAAATGAATAGTGAATCCAAAAAAGTGCCAAAGCCTGCCAAGAATCTCTTGGGTATTTCCCAATGCATGTCACACTTCCCTAGGCCTGTATGGTTGCTGTTCCTCTTCAAGTGTTCTCCACACTAATATAAGTATGAGTATCCATGTCAAGGTCAAAAGATGAGCCTTTAATAACACTGACATCTGAGATTGCATTTCTTTTACTTATTTTTAAGGAAAAATATGCACTTCTGACTATCAATAAAGGCCTTATGTTTTTTTTTTCTCTTTTTTAATTTTTAAAGCTTTTTATTTTCAAAACATATGCACAAATAATGACAACATTGACCCTTATATAGCCTTGTGTTTCAGATTTTTTTCTCCTTTCCCCTCCCCCTCCCCTAGATGGCAAGCAATCCAATATGTGTTAAATATGTTAAAATATGTTAAATCCAATATGTATAAACATATTTATACAATTCTCTTACTGCACAAGAAAAATCAGATTAAAAAAAAAAGACATTAAATGAGTAAGAAAAGAAAATGCAAGCGAACAACAACAAAAAGAGTAAGAATGTTATGGGATCTACATTTAGTTCCCACAGTCCTCTCTCTGAGTGTAGATGTCTCTCTTCATCACAAGATCATTGGTACTGGTCTCGATCATCTTATTGTTGGAAAGAGTCACGTCCATCAGAATTCATCATCATATAATCTTGTTGCTTCATATAATGATCTAGTTCTGCTCATTTCACTTAGCATCAGTTCATGTAAGCCTCTCGAGGTCTCTCTAAAATTATCCTCCTGATCATTTCCTATAGAACAATAATATTCCATAACATTCATATATCATAACTTATTCAGCCATTCTCTAACTGATGAGCATCCACTCAGTTTCCAGTTTCTTGTCACTATGAAAAGAACTGCCACAAACATTTTTGCACATGAGTCCCTTTTACCCTTTAAGATCTCTTTAGGATACAAATCCAGTAGAGACACTGGTGGATCAAAAGGTATGAATAATTTGATAACCTTTTGGACATAATTCCAAATTGCTCTCCAGAATGGTTGGATCAATTCACAGCTCCACCAACAATGTATTAGTGTCCCAGTTTTCCCACATTCCCTTCAACATTCATCATTATCTTTTCCTGTCATTTTAATCAATCTGAGAAATTTGTAGTGGTACCTCAGAGTTGTCTTAATTTGCATTTCTCTGGTCAATAGTGATTTAGAGCACCTTCTCATGATTAGAAATGGTTTTAATTTCTTCATCTGAAAATTGGCTATTCATATCCTTTGACCATTTATCAATTAGAGAATGGCTTGATTTCTTATAAATTTGAGTCAGTTCTCTATATATTTTAGAAATGAGGCCTTTATCAGAACCCTTAAATATAAAAATGATTTCCCAATTTATTATTTCCCTTCTGATCTTATCTGTATTAATTTTATTTGTATAAAACCTTTTTAATTTAATATAATCAAAATTATCTACCTGGTGTTCAATTATGAGTTCCAGTTCTTCTTTGGACACAAATTCCTTTCTTCTTCACAGATCCGAGAGGTAAACTATCCTATATTCTTCTAATTTGCTTATAATATCACTTTTTATGTCTAAATCATGAACCCATTTAGATCTTATCTTGGTATGTGGTGTTAGTTGTGGGTCAAGCCCTAATTTCTTCCATACTAGTTTCCAATTTTCCCAGCAGTTTTTGTCAAATAATGAGTTCTTATTCCAAAAGCTGGGATCTTTGGGTTTGTCAAACACTAGATTGTTATAGTTATTGACTATTTTGTCCTGTGATCCTAACCTATTCCACTAATTAACTACTCTATTTCTTAGCCAATACCAAATGGTTTAGATGACTCTTGTTTTATAATATAGTTTTAGGTCTGGCCTTAGGTTTCAAGTGTTCTTGACTATTAAGAAAATTATTTTGTAAGGCTGTGAATACCTGAAATTATAGACTTCCCCCAAATGCTATAGGCTAAGGCTAGCATGAATGCCATAAACTTCTTTCATCATTGTTGTTGTTGTCATTGTCATTATCATCTTCTTCTTCCTGATCTTCCTCTTTTTCCTCCTCCTCTTCTTTTCTCTTTCTCTTCCCCTTCCTCCTTATTCTCCTTTTCTTTCCTTTTCTACTTCCTCTTCTTTCCCTTCTGCTTTTCCCCTTTTCTCCTTCCTTCTTTTTCTTTTCCTTCTTTCTCTTCCTCCTCCTCTTCCTCTTTCTCTCTGTGCTGCTGCTTCTGCTTTTTGTGCTACTTCTTCTGCTTCCTTTTCTTTCTTCATGGAGCTCTATAGGACAGGTAAGACCCTTAGAGAGAATACACATGTGTGCATGTGTGTGTGTATCAGGTAGAGAGTGAGAAAGCTCATTTAAAATAACACTTCTCATAACATAAACACAAGGCAAAATTCTTCCTATAAGCCTAACAGAGGTAACTTCCTGCCACCAATGCTAAGGAAAGGTTTAAGGTTTTTATTCTGTTCATCTATTCATCATGATTCTGAAGTGGTAATATTTTCTCTTTGACTTCCCCTTCCATAGCCTTCCATTAAAATGAGTCATTTGTGCAACCCAAGGATAAAAGGTCTTTTTTACTACAGTATTAAGAAATGTAAGGATACAACCACATTTTCATTGCTTAAACTAGTTTGGCTCCCAAAAGATTTACCTGGCTCTGTTTTTTTAATCTCAAAATACTCAGTGCTGCTACATAGTAGGAGCTTAATAACTGTTTGTTGCATTGAATTATTTCCTATGCATGAAAGTTTCCCCTTCTGTGCCTACTTCCCCCAGAGGAGTTGATTTATGCTATTCCTACTCAGATCTTCTTAATTGTGCCCCAGGTCCACCTTTTAATTCCAGATAAAAATTATTCTCTTTGAAATAAACTGCATCTAAAGATTCTGTTCTCTCATTGGATTTCTCCTATACCTTTAAAAATGTATCCAATTATTCTTTATTAGTATTCTTCTGTTTGTCTGGACAATGTTCTTTTAATATCTATCAAAAACAATATCTTGTTCAGTTTTTTCTTAATTGAATTTATTAGCTCATACAATAATAGAGTCAGATCTAGTAGAGACCTTAAGAGTAACTAGGTGTTTGAATTCAGGAAGACATGAGTGTGTGACCCTGGGAAAGTCACTTAATCCTATTTGCCTCAGTTTCCCCCTCTGTAAAATGAGCTGGAAAAAGAAAGAAATCCAAGTTGAATAATCTCCTAGAAGAGACAGATACTTCCTCCTTACCAATGAGCAAGTTAGGGTTTAACAACTAATCATTATCATAAAATCTCTAAGTTGGAAGAGGATCTCAGAAATTAATGGCTTCTATAAAAGTCTGGCTAAGAAGTCATCCAGCCTCTGCTTAAAGACCTCAAGTACTGGGGTCCTAAAGTTCCTAAATAACTCCTAAAGCAATCCACTCAACTTTTGGAGAGCTTTAATTATTAGAAAGCTTCCCCCCTCCCCTTATATCAAACCAGAAATCTGCCTCTTCACAAATTCCGCCCATTGCTTCTGGTTTTGCCCTCTGGGACAAAGCAGAACATGTCTAATCTCTTTTCCATATGAAAACTCTTAAAATACTCCAAAAGGACAGCATTCATGTCCTCCTTAAGCTGCTTCTTCAGTCACAAAATTCCCAAGTCCCAATGCTTTTCTTATGCCATTCTCTTTCCATTCTTGTCATATGCTTATAGATGCTCTGCAGTTTGTCAATGTTCTTCCTAAAATATAAATTTACAGATTTTAGAGATGAAGGAAAGCTTGGATATCTACCAACCCAAATTCCTCATTTTATAGATGAGAAAACTGAGGCTCACATAAGTTAAAATAATTTACCCAAGGTCACATAATGAAGAGCAAGTCAGACATCAAATACAGTTCTTTTAACTCCAGATTCAGTGCTCTTCCCCTCATACCATTTTCTCTCATTTGCATGTTGATTGCATATATATACATATATACATATATATATGTGTGCATGTATATTTTAGTATGCACATTTATACATATATGTGCTCATATATCACAAAGATAAATAAGATAACATATAATCCATGGATGTAAATATAGAACAGGCATAAACATGCTTATAGGTATTATGTGCTCAGGCAAATATATCTGGAGAAACTGAAATAATTTCAATGGGCATTCATCCTTCTTGGTTAATTCAATATACATAATTCCAAATTTGTGGTAGAGCAAACTAACACCTTGACCTTTAGGAATATTCTAGTTTAGTTACATATCATGAGAGATGTCCAGAGTTAGTAGCAATGCATGACACCAAAACCTAGGTCTACTAGATTAATTAATAACTAAATATGAGAAGAGAATATCTAAGCTGGTTTTTTTGGCTATAGTTCTGAGCTAATGGGGTAATGTGTGTGAGATCTGCCCTTAACAAATGAGAGATGCTCTCTTATTTTTCTCTGCTTCATGAACACACTCAGGATCTTTAAGAACAGCCATCTCTTTGGATAACACCAGCCTGAGGATATTTTAAGATCTCTGATAGCAGGGCTCCAGTTACTTTTCATCTTTTGTCCCTTGTGCCTAGAATAAGAATTTGCACATAAAAGATGATTCATAAAACTGTGGAATTGAATAGAATCATCATCAAAAAACGGATTACTTATGCTTACCTATGATCCTGCACACATTATCACAAAGAATTGCCAGGTTTCCCTGACTTCTGATAGTCAGCACCTACTAGCACAGGAAAGTCATGATGGGAAGTGATTGAGAGTGTTCTGAAGAGCACAGAATCTTCCGATTCTGGACACCTATTTCATTACAGCCTCTTTCCTTGGATGTAAACATACTGCCTCCCAGGCAGCAAACCACTTGGGCACAGAAAGACACGTTATATCTCTAAGAATACAATTCACAACTTTCCTGACTTTCTTCCCATAATGAAAACAGTCATTGAAACATATGAGGAATAAACCTAAAATTGCTCAGCCACACCCACAAGCTTCACCTGGCTCTTTTACATTCAATCTGTTTGCAAAGCCCACATAATGCTAAAGCCAGTTTGTCCAAATTATACCAGTGGTATTCATTCTTTCTGCTTCCCTCTATTATCTTGCCTACAGCAACCCTTGAAAAGTAAGGCTGATATGATCAACTGGCTGTAACCCAGATTTCCTCTCAACCTCAAGGTTAAACTGGGAAGGGATTATTGAGTTTAATCCCCTAGTTTTATAGATAGGGAACCCGAAATTCAAAAAGGTAAAAATAATTAGCTTAAAATCACCAAGGTAAGGATAAAAATAAGATTCTCAGCAGGAAGAGAACTAAGAGGTCACTTTGTTAGATCCCATATTTTATAAGAGGGAAGTCCTAGGGGCAAGGGAAAGTGAATGTCTTGCCTGAGGCTACACACTGTATGAGCAGAGGTGAGATTTAAATTCAAGTACTTAGATACTCAAGGAAATTCTTTCCACTACCCATACATGGTCTCTTCCCTTCTCCACAACCTCTTATATTTCTTTGTATTTAATAGTGTAGTTGTCCCTTGTGAGTGGGGAAGGTAGGGAGAGAGGTGCTAAATGGGGTATTCATAGGGAGGACTAGCACCTGTGATGTGAGATCTTGCCAAGCCTTTTTCAGGGCTGCTCATCAACTTTTGGTATCTAGGTATCACTCAACTCTTGCCTGTGGTTCCAAGAAGCTGCAGCATGCACACCAGCCACACCCCAGTAAAAACCTCTTAGTAATTGGGCCAAATCAAGTTGAGGATAAGCAATAAGCCTCATACTCTCCGGTCATTTAGGAGGACGTCTCCTCCAAATATGTGAAGACTTACCCCCAGTAGAATGGGCAGATGAAAATATCTTATTTCAATAGCCATGAGCTGAAGCAGGTGCTATGGAGTGCTGAGAACTTGAGCAGGGACAGTGTCTACCATTAGACTTCAATGATTCTGGAAGCAAGGGGGAGAAGGAGGGAGAGAGAGCAAGAGCAAGAGCCTGACAACTTTGTGCAACTTTGCCTCACTTAAATTTAATTCATGCACATCAAAAGATGGCCCTGTGATGTCATTTGGTCCTCTTTAAAAAACAAAGGTCAAACGACAACCCACTCTGGACTCACTTGTTTGGTCCCCACTAGACTTGACAGGATAGGACTATTCTTCCCCTCAGAATTCTATGGATAACACTGAAGGGTTGAGGCTTTAATACCATGAATCATGGGCACCTATCTAATATGCTCACTCACCCCCTCAGTATCAATCAACCAGCTGATATCAATTCATTTTTTTTAAAGGATATTTACTGAGAAGATATCATATGGGTACAAGCTACAAAATGGGTTGCTTTTTACCTTATTTATACCAGCAATCCCTGAGAGAGTAGGCTCAAAGATAAAATGTGAAGGTAATGAGACATCTGTAAGGAGTATGTGTGGCTGAAGAATTCCTTATGACCCTTTGCCTGCAGGCAGTTTTCTCCCTTTTAAATACCCACAAAGTTCATTTTGTGCTATGTGTCACCGATAGATGATTTGTCCCTTGCTTTTCAAGTCTAGTTCCTTGATTAGCATGGTATCTTGGCTGACACATCAATCTACTACTGCTCTGGGTCAACCAGATAATTTGGCTGCTTCATGGGTTCTTGCTAGACACAGTCATCACTACTAGTATCTCTGACTGCTGGTGATGCCTCTGATGGATCTCCCAAACTCACTGATCACTTAGGCACTCCCCTTTCAGAATATTCATTCACTTAAAATCAGGAAAAAAAAAACAGAAAGGAAACAAAAGCAATAGAGGTACAGATTTCATGGATACATAGAGGCTGGGTGGGGAGATAAAATAACACCTGTTCCTCCTCCCAGCCAAATTAAATTCCAGTTTTTTCCTTTCTTTTTTATCACCAGGAAGGAAATCACAATAAGAAATTAAGGGGGATACAGATCTTCTGTTTGAAGACGACATTTCAGTCATCATTTTTTGTCTCCACAGCCAATTAGAAACTTTTTCTTTACTACATAGTAGGGAGCCCTGCATGGCTGAGATCAATTTCTAAAGTTCCATGAGTTGAATTGGTAGCAAACAGGAGTCTATGTAGGCTTCAAGACCCGGATTTCATTAGTCAGTATTCTGTTATACTGACAATAGTTACACAGATATACTCAGTCTCCAGAGAATGACCCAAATGGACAATAATAAACCAACAAGAATTTATTAAGTGTTTACTATGTCCCAGACACTGTGCTAAGTATGGGGAATAAACAAGAAAAAAAGCATAAACATGTCTCTATCCTCAAGCAGTTTATGTTTTAAGGGAATGTACAAAAAAAGCCATATATGATATAAATTCAGAATTCATAGAAGGTAATCAGAATCCATTTGGTATATCAATGATTAGAGCTCTGAGTCTGGATCCAGGAGGAAATGCATTCAAATCCAACCTCAGTCTGTGTGACCCTGGGAAAGAAATTTAACCTTTGTTTGCCTTTATCCACTGGAAAAGAAAAAGATCATATCCCAGTATTGTTGCCAAGAAAGCCCCATGGAAAATATGGTCCCTGAGGTCACAAAGAGTTGAACATGACTAAACAACAACAACCTTAGAGGGAAAGGCACTGGCATATGGAGGCACCAGACCTAAATAACAGTGCTATGTATAAACAAAGAGCAGAACATAGCATATAGATCAAGGATAGAGAACCTTTTTTTCTGCCAACGGCCATTTGAATATATATAACATCATCTGTGGGCCACAAGAAATTATCAACTTAAAAACACAAACAGTGAGAAGTTATTGTACATAGCTTTCAACTCATCATTGCCTGTAGTTGCCTTGGCAGGGCCAGACCAAATGATATATGACCTATGGGCTGAATTTTCCTCATCCTGGTATAGACTATGAATAAAGCTTCCAAATAGATGGTAAAGTTAAAAATGAATGCTGAGTCCTATTCCTTGGAGTCCCCAATTCACATTCATTGAATCATGTTGCCAATGTAGTTAACTCCTTTAAAAAGGATTTACTTTGAGTCTCCCTATAAAAAAGACTAAGCAGTTTAATATGAACTGCTGACTCTGGCAGTCCTTCTTGATATGCTTGCCCTTTTTAGCCACACATACTTACTTCCCTGGCTTCCTTAAAGCTTCAGTTAAAATCCCTTTTCCCTCAAAATGCCATTCCTAGCTCTTAATTTTAGAGCTTTCTCTCAAAGATTTCTTGTTGCTGTTCATTCTTTATCAGTCATGTCTGACTCTGTGACCCCTTTGGCAAAGATACTGGAGTGCTTTCCTTCTGCAGCTCATTTTATAAATAAGGAAACTGAGGTAAACATGGTTAAATGACTTGCCCAGGGTTACACAACTAGTTGGTATCTGGGAGTAGATTTGAACTTAGGTCTTCCTGACTTTAGACCTTTCATTCTATCTACTTTGCCATCTAACTGCCCTATCCAGTTTAATTAGTATGTACTTTATTTGCACATAGTTATTTGTATTTTATCTCTAATTAGAATGTAAGCTCCTTAATAATATGTATTTTTGTATCCTGAAAATGTTTAGTACCATGTTTGGTACAGTGCAGGAACTTAATAAATGCTAGATGACTGATTGACTGACTAACCAAAAATTGGAGATTTCTCATATCTATGTATAAAATCAGTGAGGTATTTTTACAGTGTTTTCTCTAATTTTGCAGAAGGAAGCTAAACATAATTTTTTTTTCTGAGAAACCCAGAAATATGTGGATATGATATCCCTAATTCTCCCTTCTCACCTTCTCATTTTTCCATTTTTATACATGAGAAATACTGGCTAATAAAACCTTGTTATTCTAGGAAGTCAGCTGAAGGGGGAGATGGTGACAATATTAATACTGATAATGATATTTTAATCTTTTATCTCTCTACTGTCAATATATTAATAGTATTCAAAGTTTCAGGTCTAGTAGGTCAGCCAAGTGATACTAATATGTAGCATTGTAAAGCATTTTACATGCATTGCCTCATCAGAATCTGGTAACACTCTGTAAAATAAGTATCAAAGGTGTGATTAGCTGTATTTCATTAAAAAAAATAATAAAAATAAAAAAAACCCAACAACTGTGGTTTAGACACATTGATGGTCACATAGTTAGATCATCAATGTCATCAATGTCAGAGGTGGGAGCTAAACCCAGTCAGTCATTTGTTCAGTGAATCTTTATAAAAAACCAAGAGCCAGGCACCATGCCAAGTGCTGGGGATACAAAAATAAGCAGAAGACAATGCTTGCCCTCAATGAACATATGCAAACAAATATGTGCAAATAAGCAATATGTTGGATAAAAAATTACTTGAGAAGGAAGGAGAATTAAAAGAGGTTAGATAAGCTTTCTAGAGAAAATGAGATTTTAGTTGGGACTCATAAAATATATTAAACATAATCTATAGATACACTATATGGATTGAATGGTCCTATGTTTCAAAGCATTCTTATTTTAACTGGTAAAATAAATAATTTTCTTGTATTTTAAAATAGGTCAGGCTAAACTGATTGACTGATTGATACACTTATTCAGCAAATTTATTGAGTTCCTCCTTTGCAAAGTATTATGCATAAGACAAAATTCCTATACATATGTGGTCAGAATATGTTCTGTTTTATCTAATTTGGAGGAGTGGAAGAATGTTCAATTTGGAATCAGGGGATATGTTTATGAATCCTTCCCCTGCCACTAAGTATCTGTGTAACCTTGGATAAATTCCTTAATCTCATCTACTAAATGAGATGGTTAGATCTATGGCACTCCAACTCAAGAACTTTTTAGGTCCCTTATAGTCTGAGATCTATGATGCAAATTAATACATAACAATAGATAATAAGCTCTGAAAGGGTTTGAGATCATAGAATATAGTAGAAAGCATCCTGTTGGATTACATTTAGAAATCATTCCATAGAATTCATTGTTGAGTTGTAAAACATGCATAGGAGTCTGTGGGAGGCAGATGATTACTTAAGATAGAGACAGAGAAGGTGGTAGAGACAAGAGAAGTCTTGTGCAAAGATAAGTTTTTAGCACTTAATCCCTTAACAAAATTTTATTTAAAGATATGAGAATTTAGACAACCAGCAGCAGCAGATGAAAAACATTAATCATTTGGAATACAGAGTTAATGTTTTATTGTAACCCAACATAGAGCCAAAATATATGCAACTGTCTAATGCAAAGCTTCATAGGCCTAAAATAAACCAGATTATAGTCAATCAAATTTCAAGAAAAATTTAAAATATAACATATAGCACTATCTCTCTACTTAGTCAATTTATTAATGCCTTGTTTGAGTTGGAAGAATAAGATAGTCCTATTCCCCCAACTAAATATAGACATTAAAAGTATATAAAAATGCAAATCATTCCCCAATTGATAAGTGGTCAAAGGATATGAAACTTTTAAGACAAAGAAGGCTATCTATAATCATATCAAAATATGGTCTGTCACTATTGAAAAATGCATATTGGTAGAGCTTTGAGATACCACCTCACACCTATTAGATTGGCTAACATGATAGGAAAGGAAAATGACAAATGTTGAAGGAGACAGGGGAAAATTGATACACTAATACACTATTGGCAGAGTTGTGAACTGATCCAACTATTTTGGAGACTTATTAGGAATGATGTCTAAAGGGCTATAAAATTGTGCATACCCTTTCATCCAGCAACATATACTATTTGGTCTATATCTGAGAGAGAGGGAGAGGGAGAGAGAGAGAAACAGAGGGACAGGGAGAATGAGAATGAGGGAGAGAGGAAGGAAGAGGAGAAGAGAGGGAGGGAGGGAACGAGGGAGGGAGGAGGAAAGGAGAAAGAAAGGAAAGGAGACAGAGAGAAGAGAAGAAGGGGAGGAAGGGAGGGGAGGAAAGAAAGGGAGGATGAAGGAAAAGACCTATTTGCAAAAAAGAGAAATTTATATGAAAATGAGACAATGTTGAAATCTAATGCTGTTTCCAGATCCCCATGAACCTGTTTGAGGGTCTATATCTATTATAATTAACATTTAGATTCCCCATTGCCTCTTAATTTCTTTTGCAGAACCAGTGTTTATATAGAGAATATTGAATTGTAGTGGTGAAAAAAGTCTTATTTATTTAAATAGCATTGAAGAATATGGTTGTTGTTGCTCATCCTTTATACTCTAAGAGGACCGTGACATCAGGGAGGTAATGCCATGACATGCAAGTGAATTGGATTTAAGTGAGAGAGGATATTGAAGGATAAAAACCAGAAAACTACATAAGTAACACCCATGGTCCAACCTTAATGCACTTTCTAGCTTACTCCTCTGTCCTTATATATACCATCACAGCCCTTCAAGGACTAAAGGTTCTAAGTCTAGTCCAGTCCTAGACCTTGTACCCCTGCTATCATTTTTATTCAATTTAGAAAAATAGGAGATAGGAGGTTAGTGATTTGCCACTCAGATGACCCCAGTCAGCACTGCTTATTGATGTCCATTTGAGTCATCATTGTTACTTGTCACAGAAAACCTGAATTTTCTGGAACCTGCTTCCTACAACTATGTCTAATCATGATTCAAGAAGCTACAACTGTCATATTCCTAGGATGAGGCCTCTTCAGACCTGGCAACTTGAGTGTATACTGGATCCAAAATCTTATATCACAAGAGGGAAAGTGGAAGAGAAAATGGCAGAGGGAGGGGGAAAGATAAATCGCCATAATTATAGATCACTGAGGAGTATGACAGGAAAAACTTTTCTTTTCCATCTCCAAATTTTATGATTAGAAAGGAAACATTGGGAAAGTTTGAGGAAGCTTACTTATTTATTTGTTAGCAGGAATTGTCAAGAGAAGCCATTTGCTGAAACAGGGCACCTCCCATGAATCCAGATATGGCCTATGGCCACTTGCTATAAAAATACAGCATTAATTTCTCTGATTAATTCATATGGACTATAGCTGTTTTCTAATGATTGGTTGGCCAGGACTCAGGAAGACTGAGTGATACTAATTGGATATTATATATAATATTTTACAGAAGTCTTGCAAACTATACTGAACTCTTCCAATGTTTCCTTTGCCACATTTTTTTCTATGCCTAATGAACAGGGTTGCTACTTTTTTAGTCTAATTATTATTTTTCTATACTTGTTTTCCTCTTCTCCAATTCTTGTCTTTATCTGCTGCCTGTGAGATTTTCCCTCAAAATGATCAAGGACGTTTAGTTCTATGAATGCCATAACTTCTCAGCCTTTGAAATCCATAGCCACATAAAGAATTATGAAACTTAAAATTATTTCTAAAGACTAAATAATTTGATACAAAGATAAATATTCAAATCCCTTCTCTACAAGAGTATCAGAATGCTTAGTGCAGTACCCAAAGTTTAGATTTTTTCTTATCCTCCCCCATGAAGGTGTGCTTTCTGGAAATTCACCTCATCATTTCTTACCAAGCTACTTTCCTGGGCTTCATTATTTCCAGAAACTCATCCTTCTGCAAGATGAAATTAACTCTGAAACTCTCACCTCCTCAGATCCTTTCCCTCCCTGATTCTATGAGTCAATCATCCCCCTCCCCACTTCCCATCACACAGGTGTTTATTCATTCTGACTTGAGTTAAAAAGGAGTTTATATCTCCTTCCTGTTACAAATCTATATGGCACTGGGGTAGTCATTAAAACTCTATAGACCTCAATTCTTTATCTTTAAATAAGGGATTGATCCAGATAATCTGCAGTCTCATCAAATTGTAAATCTATGAACCAATGAGCTCCCATTCACAATGTTTGTTCATCATTACAGTTCACTTAAAGTCATTTTCAAATTCCCTCTTAAAAAAAATGTCTATTACTAAGACCCAGCAAGTTAAGTTCCTTATATGATTATAGTGAGGGTCTGAAATATTTTTTTTTTAGATTCTAGTCCTTAAAGGACTTCAACTATATTTTACATTCCATACCATTATACATTTTCCCCATTACTTTATGATTTTAGTAAATATCCTTATACACACACATCCACTCAGATCTCTCTTGCGGTAAATTCCAAGACAGAAAGGCAATCTCTCTCAAGTGGTTTATATGCACACGAGGCAGCTTGTACAGCTCCACTGCCTCTTGGGTGGGTGTAAAAGTACTTGAGCTTTCAAGCTGAAAGGCAGGTGAAAACACGCTTGAGCTGCCATCCAAGAGTCGAGTATTTACCTGTTGAAGCCCAACATAGTCAGGCCCACGCATACACCCTGTGACACCAAATGGAATTTTAATGGATGCATGGGCTTCTAGGCCCCCACCCACCCACAGTCCAAAATAGTAATTTCTTTTCTTCCTCCAAATTCATGATTCTGGGCATATTCATTTATTCCACAAGCAGGTTAGAAAAGTTTACTTGCAAGGTACTTAAGGCAGGGTTGACTTCCAGGGATAGGTGAGCTCTTCCAAGCAAATTAAGAAAAATTGCCAGGAAGCCCAGTTCTGAGGCAGTATTTCCAATGATGTCAGCCCATTCTAGTATCTTCCCTCACCTTGGACATTTCAAAAAGTGCAAAAGTCTGGTAGTCTCTCTGAATTAATCATCTTGGCTACCTCTTACTCTATCAGGGGACAGAGGCTCCTTTTTATATCCCTCCTCTTTCTATATTTAGAGGCATCTGGTGTCTCAGTGGATTGAACAAAGGGCCTGAAGTCAGGAAGACCTAAACTCAAACTCAACCCCTCAGATATTTAGTAGCTGTGTGACCCTGAGCAAGTCATGTAACAACTTGCCTCAGTTTCCTCAATTGCAAAGTGTGGATAATAATATCTACCCCAAGGTTTGTAGTGAGAACCAAATATATAATATTTCTTAAAACTCCTTAGCATGGTGCCTAGCATATAAAAGGTGCTTAATAAATGCTTATTCACTTCCCTTTCCCCCACCTTCCCCTTTAACAAAAGTAAGCCTTTGATACAATTGAGAACTAAGGCATAATAATAAATTATTTAATTTCTGTTCTTTTTTCTTTCCAAAAATCCAAAATCTAATGATTTCCTTAAAATTTAGAATTATTCACCATCTATATTGTTGCTATTAGATGAGCTTCTCTCCCTTCAAGGCTCAGTCCAAGTTCCATATTTTTTTCACAAAGCCTTTCCTACATCTCTGATCAAAATATTGTCTACCTTCTCAAATTTTCCTTGACTAGAATTTTTTTCCCTGAAACTCTTCTTTACCCTTATCATATTTTTGTCTTCCATAGCACGATGGAAAGAATCTTGAATTTACAATCAAAGGTACTGGATCCCATTTTGAGATTGGCCACTTGATACTTGGAAAAATCACATAAGCCTAAATTTTAGGTCCTGACCCAAACCATCTCTAAGATTCCTTCCAACTTTAAAGATATATAATCCACTTAATTGTGTGTATGTTGTAACCTCTAGGAAACACCAATTAGATTGTAAATTCCTTGAGGGAAGGATTTATTTATTTCTGCCCTTCTAGGACATATTGAGGAGGGAGCCTTGGACCTAGGGATCCCATAGTAAATATTTATTTAATTGAATGCAAATACTCATATGGTTCAGTCATTTAATTTGTTCCCTATCTCCGAAACAAATCATTTACTTTCTGATATTACAGGAAATGCAAGATTTAGAAAGGGATCAGTAACAATCTAATCCTCATTTTGGAAGGATGTGTACATTTGGAAGTTAGATTGAGGAGACTGAAAATGTCTGTTTAGTTGGATAGTAGGCAGTAGAGAGCCAAATTACAGTCTCTTAATTTAGTACACAAAGTAGTCATACTTTCTCTACATGGTCAACTGCCTGTCAGCCAGCCCCAAGAGTAGCTGTTCCTCAGAAATCTGACCAGAGGAAGTAACGAGGTAAATAATGTCTACCTGAGGAGATCCCATTGACTACATGCTAAGAAAGAAATGCCATCAAATGATCTCTCAGTTAATTAGGATTCTGTGAATGGGTCTCTGTATTTTAATCTCCAGAATGTCTGAGGGAGATATTTCTATATAAAAACCAATAAGAAGTTAGAAAATCCCAAAGATATTTGAAGATATTTTTCACATTCATATGCAAGATAGCATTAATTCTCTGAGTAAGAAATCTGCATAATCTAGTAAAAAAATTCCTTTTTATAGATAAAAACACTATAATACAGAGGAAAGGAATGATTTGTTCAAGATACGACAATTTTCAAGTTAAAGTTGAAACAAGGATAATTTATTCTCTAGTTAGAAGCAATTCTTCTGATTCTTATTTAGTGTTTTAAAGTTTGCAAAGAGCTCAAATGACCCTTACCTCAATTCTGTGAGACAGATTCTACTGGCTCTATTATCTTTGTTTTACAGACAAGGAAACTGGCCCAAAGAGGTTAAAAATGACTGTCATATGATTACATAGTTTGATCATTTGATTCCAGGTTTACCTGATTCATATGCAACAATCATAGCACTATGTTTTATCGTCTGTCTCCAATCTTCTTGATCTATATCTGGCCACTGGACCCAGATGGCTCTGGAGGGGAAAGTGAGGCAGGTGACCTTGCCTAGCCCTCTCTCACTTAAATTCAATTCACTTGCATGTCATAGAATCACCTCCCAGGTGTCATAGTCCTCTTTGAAAAAGAAGGATAAACAACAAGGTGCTTAATCATATTCTACCTTGTTCTATGTTAATCACATTCTAACAGTTGTTTGCTGTAAACTCCTTTACTGCATGCATAGAGGACCCACATAAAAGTGTACATTAAAAGGAATCCTCCCCTTCTTCTGAAGGGGTTTGGATTACATTAAAACCTAAAGTACTAATAAAACTAAAAAGAAAGCAAGAGATTCTAAGTATCTATGTTAAACAGATTTTTAGGCAATAAATTTGGTTCTGAATTGTTTTTTGTTTGTTTTTTAGCATCTAAGGCAAAATGGAAAACCCAATGAGTTATATAGTTATGACTTCTGAGAGTGAAAATCACACAGACTCATCCATAGAAACCTCTCATACTCCTCAACTCAAAAAGGAATTGATCTAATGGGACTGAGATGGCTTTGATATTTTGATCTGCTAAATGACTAATTCCAGCAAAGCTTGCTCACTTCTTTCTTTCTGGATTCATCTACTGAGAAAACTCAGAAGACATTTTTTATATTTTAAATAGGCAAAATTAGATCATCAGCAAGAGTACCTAAAGCACATACTATAAAATGCTTGCTATTGGTTTATCCAAAGCCAAGGTCCTGAGGACTTCACACATGTGTATATGGTTGGCACTAAGCAATGGTGAATAGGTCCAGAGGTTTAAAGGTCAAATTAGTTATGATAGTGTAAAAATAATAGAGAATAACCTTCCAGATTTTTAATTATTTAGTAATAATTTAGTAATTTAATAATAATGATAGATCTAAATGAGAAAGAGACACAGAGACAGAGAAAGAGAGAGAGAAACAGATAGACAGAGACAGAGACAGACAGGGAGAGAGTGACAGACAAACTGACAGACAGAGACAGAGAAAGAGAAAAGAGGAAAGAGAAAATTGTGTAGATATAACTTGTGTTGTTACATTTATATAACTACATATATATAACATAATGTGTGTATAATATATAATACCTAATTATAATTATAATCATATTATAATACCTATAATAACATATGTGCTATATACATACATATATATGTTTATGTAGTTCTGTACCTATAATTTTACTGATATAAGGAACTCTCAGGAACACCTTCTACCAATGCATGTGCTCTCAAAGCAAGAAACTTGCTGAGGGTCATACAAGCAATATGTTATAGGCCAATCTTGACTTCATGTCTCCTTGATTTTGAGGTAAGCTTTTTATCCTTTATATCAAACTACCTCTCGTAAGCATGTGCTTGCACCCATGCACACATACACACACATACACACATACAGTATAAGGAATATCTTTTCAACTATTTGAGAGTCAGTGAGAAAGGAAGTGGATAATTGACAAAGTATATGTGATGGGGGAATGTTTAGAAAGGAGAGACATAGAAAGAGAATGGGGAGGGAGGGGAAGAGAGAAAGACAGACCTGGAGAGAGCTGTGAATTTTATTTATCGTTTCTTTAAATATTATTATTAATAATATTAGCTAACATTTATAGGTCTGAAATGCTTATAAATATCTCCTTTTATACCCACATTAATCCTTTAAGGTAGGTGCTAATATCATCATCCTTAGTTTAAAAATTCAAAAACTGAGGAAGATAGAAGTCATGTATTGCCCAAGACTACACATATAGTAAGTATACAAAAACTTATTTGAACTCAAGCCCTCTTGATTCCAGACCCAACACTCCATACCACCCAGCTAACATGATCTTATAAAAATTAAATGTCATTCAATATATAAATAAATTTAATATACAGATATGACTCTAAAACAGAGAAACAAATTCTTTTTTGTTTTGTGCAGTTGGTGTCTTTATTTTACAATAACACCTTACACAAAGCTAAAAAATAAAATCTCACAATTCTCAATTTTGTTAATTTGGGATATGATGTTAATTTCAGTTACTATGATATAAGATATCTTTACAACCAAATAGGATTATAGCATAATTTCCAAAACTAATAAACTAAGACCTCTCATTCACACATATATTACTCAAGATCTTTTCTTCTCTTCCTTTACTGAAAACTGTGTCCTAAATTGTGCCTTTGCACAGAAAATGACTTAACCCTCTTCTTTACTAAGAAAATTGAGTGCATCAGTAACCCCCAAGTTCCATTTCTCAAGACTTCTCAGCATTATCACCTACTCTTTCTTTTCTCTCATCATGGGTAAAGTAGTATCCCTACAATTCACTGTCTAATGTCTGTATTTATTTCTTTTCATGCTCTTTAGGACTTTGTTCTAGCAATCATTCCCCCTTTTAGATATTTTCTTTTCCCCCTTTCCACTGACTTCTACAATCGTTCTTATTTTTTATTCAGTCTTTTTAAATCACATCTAACTTTTCACAACCTCATTTGGAGTTTTCTTGACAAAGACACTAGAGTGATTTTCCATTTCCTTCTCCAGCTCATTTTACAGATGAAGAAACAGAGGCAAATAGTTAAGTGGTTTGTCCAGGATCACACAGTTTCCTATCAGCACTTCAAATTTCAGCACTTCAGTACTTCAACATGTCTCAAGCTGAACATGTTCTTTCCCATCTCCCAAACCTTCTGATTTCATTATTTCTATCTGTAGTACCATTATTCCTCCTATTCCCCCATGTTTGAAACTTTGGGTTCACCACTGACTCTTCTCTCTTCATAACTTCCCACATTCAATTAGTTATTGAGTTCCATTGATGCCAACTTTATGATCTTTCAATCAAAAATATATTACATATTTATTTATTAAAAAAGAAATATAAATAAAAATGCTTATATGTGTCAGATATTGTGCTAAGCACTGAGGATACAAAAGGAGGCAAAAGATTGTTCCTACCCTCAAGAAGCTTACAATCTAATGGGAGAGATGACATATAAACAAATATATTCAAAGCAATTTACAAACAGGATAAATAGGAACTAATTCATACATTGAAGGCACTAGAATTAAGAGGAATTGAAAAAGGATTACTGTAAGGTATGACAAAGGAAGTCAGTTTTTTATATCTGTTCCTTCTTTTTAGTACCTACTGCCACAACTTTGACATAGTAATTGCTTATACTATTATATTGACTACCTTCAGTTTTTCTCCACTCCAATTGATCCTTCATATTACTCTGAGAACAGTCTTTCTTATGCATAGATCTTGTCATATCATCCTTTGCTCAAAAATCTTCATTGTATTCCTATTGATTACTAGTTAAACTTCAAACTCTATGCTTGAGCATTCAAGGACTTCAATAATCTGATGCCACTTAATACCTTTATAATTCTATAACAGACTATTTCCCTATCACTACTCTATACTCCAGTCAAAATGGTCTAATTTCTTACCTTAAAACATTTTCTGTGCTTTCCCTCTTTTATACTTTTAAACATGTTCTTCTCAGTAACTAGAATGGCTTTTCCCCCTGTCTCTGCCTATTGTTCTCTTTTTTTAAAGTCCTAGTCAAAAGCCATCTCTTTCACATAGCTCTCTCTGATGTTTCAGTTTGGTAATGACTAATTCCTCTGCACCTTGTATAACTCCATATTTCATGGTTCTCTAATGAACTTATAATATAATATTAGAGTTATTTATGTATTAGAGTTATTTGTGTGTATTTCTTATTGCCCCATTAAACCAAAAGCTTCCTGAGAAAGATAAATTTGTATCTCAGGGACACCTAGGTGGGGCAGTGGATAGAGCACCAGCCCTGAAGTCAGGAGAACCTGAGTTGAAATCTGACCTCAGACACTTAACACTTCCTGACTTTGTAACCCTGGACAAGTCACTTAACCCCAATTGCCCCAGCAAAAAAAAAAAAAAAAAAACATAAAATTTGCATCCCAACCCTAACACCTTCCATATTGCTCAGCATAAAATTATTGTTTAGTAAATGTTGAGTTAATTAATTCAATACATTATTTCAGTAAATTTCTACAATATATATATATATAAAATACATACACACATACATAATATATACGTGTGTGTATTCACACACTTTTTTCTTTGCATCCTTAATAGCAACTATCTTCACAAAATTCTTTTCTCCTTTTTATCTGTGAAACAAAGAAAAAACAGTTTATTTCAAAACTGTCTTATATAAAACAAGTGTTCTGTAGTCATATTTATTTATCCAAACATCTAAGCTGATTAATTTCATAAGATTTTGATGCAATCTTTTGTAATGCTTATTTTTTAGAAACAAAACCATAACCACTCAGTCCCTGGACCGACTTGGTCTATTTTTTAATCAACTGGTCAGAAACAGAAAAAGAACGATGATACAGAAGTAATCATGAACTTTCTTGCAGGTAACTGAGTCAGAATTCAAACATCCAGAGTTCCACAGTCTCTGATGGAAAAATGAGGGTTTATGACTTATTCTTGACCACACAGCAATGACAATGTTGGCAACAACAATCTGGGTACTTGTTGCCAATTTTATTTGTTTGTTTAGTAACTCTATCCTATAGCCTCTTAGAATTAGAGAAAAAAGGAAAATTAGCTTCAATTCTCTCAAATAGATTCTAGTTTATAAAAACATAAATTAGAATAACAACCAAAACAGAAAAGGAAGCTGACTCCAATAACTTTTCATCTTCCCATATAGACATTTGTCTAACTTAGTCATACCTTCTCATCTTATCTACCATGTAAAAGAACTGGTTGCAGACAGATAGTCACAAATACCATTCATCACTTGAGAATGTCTCCCAGAACATGCAAATCCATTTGAGGGGGGGAAATTATGTGAAACAACTCAAAGAGTTGCTATTCCTGAAGTAAATTGTAAGTCTAGTTTTACTTGAAAGTATAAAAATTTGATGATAAACTCTTGACTATCTTGTGTACATAAACCTACATATACCCAATCTTTGGGTTAGTTTCATACTTCTCCTGGGAGAAATAAAAAAAAAAAAATAGATAGTTCAAGTTCCAAACAAATTCCAAATATTTGACTGAGAAACCTGCACTAGGAATATTCTCTCAGACCTTCCCACCCAGGGACCTAGCACAGAGGTTAGCACTTAAGCTCTGTCACTGGGAAAAGTTCACCAGAGCCACAAAAGAGGCCCATGAAGGCAGAACATGGAAATTCACAGGAAGTCTGCCTAATCTCTGATATCCAAAGAGAGACTGTTACTCAACATCAGGGTCAGAAAACCACACCCAAAGTTGCTTGGCTCTCTGCCAGACTCTTTGCCTTCAAAGACCCATGTGTCAATCAGTCCTTCCTAGGGGCACTGACCTTATGCAGAGAAACACCCTTCAATCCCAATTTATGGTGTTTAAAACAGATCAGGCTATTTTGAATCTTTCCATTTTGAGCCTTGAAAGCTTACTTATTGCCCAGGAAATAACTTGAGATATGAATTTTGTATTAGGTCCTATGGGCTTGTGACCATAGGACCTAATACAAAATGAAAAATTATTGATGTCAAATGGTGTAATTGCTCACACTGGGCTTTTTACTGACTTTTAAGCGGTGCTGAATTCCAAATGTTCTCCACTGCTCATATTAACCTCCCTTTTCTATATGAGTCCTCAAGAAAATACATTGTAAAACATCCCTTGAACTTGATGTGTTCCATTTCTGACTTGTTTACTTTTTTGCTTTTTACTATTTATTGTTATTTCAGTTTTATTTTAATCTCATTCTAATCTTTTTGATTGTTGCATTTTTAATATTTCGGATAGAAACAGCCTTGACACGTGTCACTGTTTTGTTATTATTCTTTTATATTTAATGTCCTATAAACATAGGTAAATTAAATAAATCCTTATAGTTGAATAAAGGCATTAGAATCTATGTTCATCTTCTGTAAGATCACTAAAAGCCTCACTACAATTCTGAAATATGGTAGGAATGGTATATGCTTATTTCCATATGATTTTGATCTCCCAGTTAGGTCTCAATGTTTTGTTTTCCTTGCAGGGAGCTTGGTGATGATAAGAATTTGATGTGATGACATATAATATGACTGCTGTTATTATAATTATATTACATATAGCATTAATAATAATATGATGATGATAACCAGTATTCTTAGCTAAGTTATTCTTACTCTTGCTTATGCTGTATCCAAACATTTGATATTCTAAGTGGATTGATTTTGGTAAGGATACTTAATCTTTTTGGTGTCATGAACTCCATTGACAGTCTGTGGAAGCCTAGGAATCCTTTCTCAGATTAATGCTGTTGTTTTTAATACATACAATACAGTACTTGGGATTACAAAAGAAACCATCATATTGAAATACAATTATCAAAATATTTTCTTAAAAATCAAATGTTTAAGGGCAGCTAGTTAGTGTAGTGGATAGAGAACCAGCCCTGAAGTCAAGAGGACCTGAGTTCAAATCTGGTTTCAGACACTTATCACTTCTGGCTGTGTGACTCTGGGCAAATCATTTAACTCCAATTACCTCAGCAAAATAATAATAATAATCAAATCTTTAGATTAAGTACCTCAGAAACTTGAGTTAACCATCACTGATTTATGGAAACTAGGAAAATCCTTCCAACTCCTGTGCCAAAACCTCAACTTTCTGCTCAATTAATGCCTGAAATTCTTTTATAAGGCTAGAAAAATCATCCATTCAGTGAACAGAGTTTAAAGGTAAAATGGAAATACCTTTGGGAATGGCAACAATGATTTAAATTTCACACTAACGTGTGAATGATCTCTTTTGGGAACAGATTTTGATGAGGTTTGGGAATAAGAATAATCCAGGTCAGTACATACTTTTATTAAGGGAAAGAAGTAGCTGTTGTGTAGTGAATTACAGTAGATACATTACAAATCAGGAGGGCTAGAGAAATGTATCATCAATTCAATAAGCATTTTTAAATTTGTTAGCCCTAGTGTGCCTCAGTTTCCTGGCATATAAAATGTTATTAGCATTACCAATCTCACAAGGTTGCTGTAGAGAAAGTGCTTTGTGAGTAGTATAACACATTATCAATGAGATTTATTGTCATTATTACTTATCATTTTCTATATTTACAGTATTATGCTAAATCAAAAGAGAGATACAGAAGTGACATAAGTCCTGCCCCCATGAAAATTATAATCTGCCTTGGTCAAAACAAGTCTGGATTATTGTGCATTTCAACACTATTCTTTTGGAGTGACACTGACAAAGTAAAGTATAATCATAGAAGACAGCCAACATGATGAAAGACCTGGAAGGCCATATGGGGCCTTAAAGTAACTGGGTACATTTACCGTATAGAAGAGGTCTTAGGATAAACAAAATAGTGGTCTTCAAGTAATTGAAGAGGAATTAATTTGTTCTCCTTGGCCCTAGCAGGCAGAACTTGAAATAATCAGTGGACATTGCAGAGAGCAGATTTCAGTGCAATGTAATGAAAAATATCTTAACAATTAAAGCTGTCCAGATGTGCACTGGACTTCCTCGGGAAATATAGGAATAAAGGATTGGAAATCTAGAGCTGGAAGCATCGCCAAAGGCTATCTAAATCAATGCCCTAGTTTTATAAAGAGGGAAACAGGCCCGGGTTGGGGAAGGTCAAGTGAGCCACATGAAATCACACAGGCAATAGATCCAGTATGTTCCTCTCCCTGGAGATATTTGTGTGGAGCCTAGATGAATACTCATTGCCAATAAAATACAAGGGATTCCTTAGCCAAACTGTTAAGTTTCTTTCCAACTCTTGAAATAAGAGAAGGATACGTCTGTATCTACAGAGTAGAAAAGGTCATAATTCCCATGTTCATCTTTTCAGTTATACTTGAAGTTCAATGGATATGTGACCACAGTGGTACAATCACTTCCCCTGCTATTGTGTAGCCCAATGCACTAGTGTTCTTACCACCTATTTGATTCTTGTTGATGCCTTTCCATACTTTCTTCTTAAAGGAGCATCCCATGTAAAGAAGGTTTTCCTCTTTTAACATTTTCTGAATATCATTATGACCTTTATGATACCCATTTGTTATCTTTCCCTCTTGCTTCATGATCAACCTGTTTCCTCTACCGACCATACATGTTGGAAAGGAGGATGGACTAGTGGAAAATAGAAATATGTCCCTGCTGGTATCATTAGAATATCACAGATTAACATTATCTATGTTGTATTGAATTTTTATTTATTTTCATTTAATTTAAACATTTCTCAATTACATTTTAATCTGGCTCCTAAGGCACTGAAGAGATCTGTGGGCCATGTATTTGACCCTCTGAAATAGATGACTTCTGAATTCTTCTACTTCTAAATCTCTTTGTTATCCTCTCAACCACACTCTGAAGTCATTCTCTTTATATAAAGCAAGTAGTAATCTGGTGGTTACCTCTCCACTTTCCATCATCAACTCTGCTTGGTGGGAGTATTATGACCCACTTAGGAGAAGCTAATCATGTGAAATATCATCATCATGCTGATTGACTCAGCTTAAATATTCAATATCTCAACTCCTTCAACCTCCTGAAGGTTGTCTGATTAGAGGGCTAGAGGATGGAACAGTCCCAACGTTTTCCATAGTAAAAAGTTAGGATGGGGATTTTCCAGCTAACTCTTCATTTTCCACCAGCAATTCAACTTGGTTTTGACCCCACAGAAGACCATGCCACTTACCCTTCTTGTGCACCCTCTTTTTTTATGTGTTGTCTTTCTGTTTTAGACTGTAAACTTCTTGAAGACAAAGATTGTATTTCTTTTTTCTTATGTGTGTCTTCAGCACCCAGCAGAGTGCCTGGGATAAAAGGTTCTTATTAATGTTTATTGAATGATTTGAACTGTGATGATCTGTTTATTGATTGGCATTGGTAGATAGGAGAATTCAGTGCCTGTTTAATCATATGACCCACTTCAGTGTTTATTTCACCCTTTCTAGCCATGTTAGTCTATTTTTGATTCCTCACAAATGAGTCTTATCTCCTCATAACCATGTTTTATCTCCAAGTGCTCCATGTTTGCTTCCTTACCTCCACCTCTTAAAAATATTGGCTTCTTTTACGACTCATCTTAAATACCATCTACTTTTAATAAAAGTTTTATTAATGTGTTTTTTTAACCTTAAAAACATTTTCATGTCACCTCCACTTTGAGAGACTATTCTTATAATAAAATTAAAGCCGTTAAGGCAAATTATTAATAGTGACCTCATCTGAAAGTGATTGTAACATTCCACAACTGTAGCACTCCTCAATCTATTTTAATAGTTATAAAAATTAATAGAAATTTATTTTTTCTTCCACTCATCTATCCCCATATATGTGTGTATCTATACATATATGCGTATATTATATGTATGTGTATGCATATATATACATATATATTTTTTACAAGGATTTTCTTTTTCTCTTTTACCCTTTAGAAGAGAAGTGAGAGAAAGAGAAAATAAAATTGTTACTTTTTTAAACAATTAAAATTTTTAAACAATTAAAATAAGTGTATATCTTTTAATAGAATCTCTAATTATTACATTGCTAAAACAATTTATTATACATGCACATATATACATATATATACACACACAATAGCATATCTTAAATCTATTCTCTCTGTAATGAATAGCATCTTTCAACTGATTGTAGTTCTTCTGGAATCATGAATGGTCATTTTATTCATTTTAGTTATCAAAACTTTCAAAGCTGTTTGTTTTTACAGTGTTACTGTTATTGTATAAATTGTCTTCCAGGTTCTATGGATTTCAGTATTCATCAGCTTATAAAAAAGTCTTTGAAAGTGTTCATTTTTATAATATTGATATTACAGTATAAATTGTTCTACTTCTGCTTATTTCATTGTGTAAGTTTTCCAGGACTTTTACTATTTTAATTTTCCCTTATGATTAGGCTTTCAGTTCATTTAAGTCTGTCCATATCTCTCTGAAACCATCTATTTCCTTATTTCTTACAGTACAATAGTATTCCATCAACTTCATTTACTATATCTCACTTAGGTATTTCTCAATTGAGGGGCATCCCTTTAGATGGCAGGGTTTTGTCACACCAAAAAAAGGACTATTGTAAATATTTGCGTGTCATATAAATATTTATAAAAGTATATATGTGAGTGTGTTTGTATGTGTGTATACATATATTTACATACATATTTTTTTCCTTTTTCTTTAATATCTTTTAGGCATAGGCCTAGCAATGATATAGCTGAGTCAAAAAACAGGCAATACCTAGTAAATTTTTATACATAATTACAAATAGCTTTCTAAAACATTCCTATCCATTCATAGCTCCACTAGCAGGATTATATTCTTTTTTTTTATTAAAGCTTTTTATTTGTATAACATATGTATGGGTAGTTCCCCAACATTGATCTTTACAAAGCTTTCCATTACAAATTTTACCCCCAGTTCCCTCCCCTCCCCTAGATGGCAGGAAGTCCACTACATGCTAATAATGTTGAAATGCTTGAGAAGTTATGCAAGAAAAATCCTATCTACAAGAAAAAAAAAAAAGAATCCGAGAAAGGCAACACAATGCAAACAAATGTCAATAGAGATCATGAAAATGTTATGTTGTGGTCCATATTTCATTTCCCTCTCTCTGGGTGTATATGGTTTTCTTCAGTGAACAATTGGAACTGGTTTGAGACAATTCTTTGTTGCAGAGAGCCATGTGCAGGATTATATTCTACAAGAACCCTTTCTAAATCACCCTCTCTTTTACTGCCTTCCCTTCTTGTATTCACTTTGTATGTACTGTATGTGAGAATATTTCTGTACATGTCATCTCCCTGTATTAGAATATAAGCTTTTTAAGAACAGGCATTGGGTTTTATGTTTTATCTCTTCAAACTGTTATTTTAGGATCCTACAACTCTTATTCTCTTTCTCAGAAACCCAAATCATTCTTGGTAATATGCTATAACTCACATTCACCATGAGTCTTTCCTTCACCTTCTGAATCATTTGGAATTGTGATTCTTCTGAGATCATGATGTCCAATGATTCATAGTCAAACTCACATAGAAATTTCTTCATTTTACAAGAATTTTGGAGCAGTGTTGTGCTAGGTGGTCTAGTGGGTTTAAAAGAAGAAAAAGAACAGGGAAAAAATAATGGTAAATTTTAGAGGGGATGTGGGAAAACTGGAACACTAATACATTGTTGGTGGAGTTGTGAACTGATCCAATCATGCTGGAGAGCAATTTGGAATAATGTCCAAAGGGCTATCAAACTGTGCATACCTTTTGATCCAGCAGTGTCACTAGTGGGTTTGTATTCCAAGGAAATCATAAAGGAGAGAAAAGGACTCACATATGCAAAAAATGTTTGCATCAGCTCTTTTGTGTCAAAAAATTGGAAAATGAGTAGATGCCCATCAATTGGGGAATGGCTGAACAAGGTATGAAGGTAATGGAATGTTACTGTTCTATAAAAAATAATGAACAAGCTGATTTTAGAAAGGCCTGCAAAGATTTATATGAACTGATGCTGAGCAAAACAAGCAGAACTAGGAATACATTGTACACAATAACAGCAAGAATGTGTGATGATCAACTATGAAAGGCTTGTTTTTTCTCAGTGGTTCAGTGATCCAAAGCAATTCAAATAGTCTTTGAATGGAACATGCCATCTGCATTCAGAAAAAGAAAAAAGAGACTGGATGTAAATTAACATGTTATGTTCACTTCTTTTTTCTGTTTTTTTATCTCTTCCATTATTTTTCCCTTTTGCTCTGAATTTTCCTCTCCCAGCATGATTCATAAGTAATGTGTATTAAAAATAAATTTACTAAGAAATAAAAAGAAGAGTAAGAGAAGGGACTTGTTCAAAGGAAACTTACAGAAGAGAGAGTGATAGAAGGCAAAATAGTTGAGTAGTTCGATCTAAGGCACTATTGGTGTATAGCCAATGTGAGAACAGATAATAAGTATAACAGAGGATCAGGAAAAGAAGAAGTCATTGTGTACTAAAGCAGTCAGGACAGGTCTAACAGAAATTAAGATAGAATCTAACCTTGGATTTGGAGATACAGAGAAGAGAGGTAAGAATATACGCAAGACCATTGTCCAAAACAAAGGATAGCATTCTAAAGTCTTAAAACTCAACCCCTCAAAATACACCATATGAAACTTGCTTCTCTGAAAAATCTCCACTTATAGGGCACCAAGATTTCTTTCCCTGATCCAAAGGCATGTTTTCTCTCAACTTGCTCTCTCTATTTGATAGCCCTTTCTGAACTTTTTTGGAATGTTCTATCTGTTGCCAGATTTGTCTTTAAGATTGAACAAACTTCTCCCATGCATCCCAAGTCAGGGTCTTAGCATTAGTCACCTAAGAACCAGGAATCATTCAAGAGGAGAGCCCACAAAGGCAGGTCTGTTCCCTGCTCTGGCATGTAAGGTTCCAGTACTCTGTATTAAATAAACTTGGGGAAATGTTCACAAAGTAGATGTATGCATCTGATTCTGCAGCCTCAGGGCCAAATAAATATACACTAACAGAACATTAGGGTTTTACATGTCTCTTAAATGAGGGCTGATCTTTTAAAATTGAACTTTTTTTTTGTATTTACCTGGCACCAACAAGTGTCTAAAAGGTCATCTGCTTCATTGCCCTCTGTTCCCTCCAAATTATCTACTTATTTATCTAGGTATAAGTATAAGGAAAGGTAGGATGTCTCTCCTTCTTGGTGATATCTGAAATTCTACATTATACCTTCATTCATTTGAGCAAGACAAATCTAGGATGGGAAGTGTGGAAGAGAGGAAATTTGTCTTCATTAAGCAATAAATACAACTGGGAGGAGTAATACCTTAAGCCTAATCAGTTATTTATATGTCAATCTTTTGGAGAAAGAAGAGTTGTGATTTCACTGATGTGGGAACTCTGTTCATCTATATAGATTGTTCCATTAATATCTTATCTTTTAAGTCTTAGTTGTCAGACACTCGGAAACATAAGATGATTTTTTTCCTGTTCACATAACTAGATAATATAAGAGACATGGTCTTTCTAAAGCTGTTTGATGTTCTATCCACTATAATGTTATGATGTTCTATTCAAAAGTATGTTTGATGTCCTATCCACTATACTTTGTTTCCCTCTGCCATTCATTTATGTGGTTGAATAAATGAATCCATTGGAGAATTTTGTAAAACCTGTTTTAATAAGGATGAGAGAGTGGATAGCACCACTGAGGCTAGAAAATGTCATAGGAAGTGATGGTCACTAAAGACACATGTTGCTTCTTCAAAATTATGTTCAGGGAAAGTCTTATCTACTTTCTGCATACTAATACACTAATTTCTTATAGTATTATAGAGTCTGTGCCTGAAAAGGGGATCACCTAAAATCCTCTAGCTCCCTAAAAGAGATCTTTTCTTATAAGACCACCTCCAAATGATTGTCCAGTTCCTATATAAAGGTCAACAACACATTACACTATTTACATATACTGAGAGTACAGTTTACAATTCACAGCTCAGATTTTATTTTTTATTCAATTGTACTCATCTCCCAAATGAGTATTTTTCACTGGCTCTCTGCCCTCTATACCTGTAACACTCTCCTTTATCTCTGCTTCCCTCCTTCCCTGGCTAAAGGCCAAACTTCTTCAAGAAGTCTTTTCTTGTCCTCCTTAATCTTAGTGTCTTCCCTCCCTCCTGTATACATATTGTTTATAGGTAGTATATATTTTGTGTTTTGTCTCTCTCATTAGGAGCCATGAATTTCTTGAGAACAGGGATTGGTTTTTGCCATTGTTTTATCCTAGAACTTAGCCCAACACTTGGCACATAATAAGCCCTTCATGTTAACTGACTGTCTGGCTTTCTTGTTTCAACTAGCTTATAGTACAGCCCTCTTCACTCAAAAATTACTTTTTATTTATTTGGTAAGTACTATATCTTTTTATGTATATGTATTGTTTTCCTATTGGAATGTAAGCTCCTTGAAGGAAAAGACAGTTTTGTTTTTGTATCTGCACAACCTAGCACAGCAACTAATGGGTGCCAAACATTTTTGTTGATAGTTCACCTTCTGAAACTTGTTCCCAACTATAGAGACAATAAGCAAATGAGATGTTATTTTTCTACAACAAAGGAACTGACAAAAATTGCAAATGTCCATTGGAGAGCTTATATAGCAATCCATACTTTTGAGTCTACCAACATTATCACCTAACCTATGTTTCACAATTTTGTTCATAAAGATAGGAAGAGAACTATTATCTAATGCCTTACTGGAATCAAGGTATTCTTTGCTCACAGTATTACTCTGACTTACCATTCTAGCTTAAAATGCATATATATAGGGTTATTTTGTCGTGCTCTATTCTTTATTACTAATAATCATTATAAAGTGCTATCAATTCCATTCCTTGAATACTCAATTCTAGAATTTCATCAGAGATCAAAGTTGAAATTCATCACCTTACAGTTTTAAAAAGCTACCTACTTCCCCCCACCCTTTTTTAAATGGAGGCATTTCAAAGTAAGACTACTCTGAAATACCACTACATACCTCTCAGAATGACTAAGGTGACAGGAAAACATAATGATGAATGTTGGAGGGGATGTGGGAAAATTAGGACACTAATGCACTAATACTGTGAACATATGCAACCACTCTGGAGAGTAATTTGGAACTATGCTCAAAAAATGATCAAACTGTGCATAGCCTTTGACCCAGCAGTGTTGGGCTTATATCCCATAGAGATCTTAAAGGAGGGAAAGGGCCCCACATGTGCAAAAATGTTTATGGCAGCCCTTTTTGTAGTGGCAAGAAACTGGAAACTGAATGGATACCCATCAATTGGAGAATGGCTGAATAAATTATGGCATATTAATGTTATGGAACATTATTATTCTATAAGAAAGAACCAGCAAAATGATTTCAGAGAGGCCTGGAGAGACTTAAATGAACTGATGCTAAGTGAAATGAGCAGAACTAGGAGATCATTATACACAGCAACAAGACTATATGATGATCAATTCTGATGGACATGGCTCTCTTCAACAATGAGATGATTCAAACCAGTTTCAATTATTCAGTGATGAAGAGAGCCATCTACACCTAAAGAGAGAACTGTGGGAACTGAGCATGGACCACAACATAGCATTTCCACTCTTTCTGTTGTTGTTTGCTTGTATTTTGTTTTCTTTCTCAGGTTTTTTCCCCTTCCTTCTTGATCCAATTTTTCTTGTGCAGCAAGGTAATTTGTATACATATGTATACATATATTGGATTTAACATATATTTTAGCATATTTAACAGGTATTGGTCTACTTGTCATCTAGGGCAGGGGATGAGGGGAAGGAGGGCAAAATTTGGAACAGAAGGTTTTGCAAGGGTCAATGTTGAAAAATTATCCATGATATGTTTTATAAATAAAAAGCTTTTATAAAAATTAAAAAATAAAAAAGGAAATTGAGGTATTTGACCATTTTCTAATTATTAAACAACTTTATTCACAATTCTATTAAAAATCATATAGCTAAGTAGTCTAAAATATAATTGATTCAGATCTTATGACTTGAACTCCTTAAAAAAAAATTGATAATCACTTACTAACTCCTCCTTCAATTTGTGTTTCCACTCCCTGTTAATTCTTTTCATTCTCTCCTTTCCAATCCAAACATCATTTTCCTTGGTAGATAAAGCAAATGCCATCAACCTTTCTGTCCCAAACAGGAGTTCAATTCCTTTTTTGTTTCACATCTTATCCTTGAAATAGTTGAGGAAGCCATCTTTGTTTTTTTTTTTTTTTCCAACAGCATGAACTTATTCTGGAGAATGAAAATTGCCTTTCCAGCAATTTCAAAGACAATATGTGACATCTTGTCTCCAAATAGCAAACTTTGTATGTGTGTTCATGAATGTGTGTGTGTGTGCATGAGTAAATTACCATCCTTCCTACCATATTCTATAAAAGTAATTTAAAATTCTAAACTTGTTAGAGAGCCACTTCCCTGAGTTTTGTTATGAAATAAAATGAAAGCAAACCCAGAGGACTAAAATACATAGATATACACACACATATGATAGAGCATACACAGCAGCTCTTATACTCTCCTCCTAGTTGACAAAAAAGAATTCCACCTTCTTCTAGCACCCCCTTGGAGGGGATGTATGTGTGTGTGTGTGTGTGTGTGTGTGTGTGTGTGTGTGTGTGTGTAAAGAGAGTAAAAGGTAGTGTGTAGAAGAATTGAAAAAAAAAGAACAGGATAAATTCTGAATTTGAAAGACAAAGAAAGAGGGACTTTCAAGGCTGTGAAATTTGTCAGGTATGTCCAAATCAACCAATTATATAGAGGTCATCACCTTGTTTTTCAAAGGTACAACAAAAGCATTATAGGGTGGAGGACAAATTGATGGACTTGGTAAATACAAACTTTTGATGCTATGTGGAGGGATCCTAAGCAAATCACCTGTCTTCTAATATACCTCAGGAAACTATCAAGGTCTGGATTTGCATCAGAATCTTACTGTCACAAATGGCTATCACAATATGATCATCTTTTGACAATAAGGAAAGACTAAAAATTTTAATTTCTTTAATTCTAGAAGAAATTAGCATTTAGAGGTTTCTTTTCTACTTCACAACTAACTTCCTAAATTTTATCTAGACTTCCTAAATTATAACCAGAATAGAGAAAATATTTGATATTCCTGGAATATCTATATCAATATATTCTCTCCAGTAAGTGAATTAATTAATCTTTTGTCCCTAATGAGATTTTGATGTAATCTGTATTATTCAAATTATTCAACAACAAAAATATAAAACACAAAAACAAACAAAAAAAAACACTTAAAATTTTCATTCTCCAGAATTTTTGTAAATAGACAAAGTTGAATTCTTTAAATAAGATGACTTGCCCATTATAATGCACAACTTCCTTTGTATTGACAGTGATTAATACAGTGACTGTCACAGTGTAGGTGTTTAATAAATTTGACTGAGTGAGATACACAGATTTCAAAGACATAAGATATCCCAAATATGGGAAAGTGTTGCTTATCCAAATTGCCTTTCTGCTATATGTTTCCTAAGAAATGAGTTTAAAATCTCAGCAAGTATTTAAGTCTTTTCTCATTTATTTTAAGGTCAGTAATTACCAGGAGACCACTTCCCTCACTCTTCAGCCAATATTTTCATATCATAAGCTAAATTTGATCTTCTTCTATATAGTATTTAACTATCCAAACAGAATTCTATAGCCAGTGAATTAGAGATAAAAGTTGAAAGTTGGAAGAGCTTCATTTCAATATTTGGCTTGATAGCATGGACACTCCCTGCACTGACAGTGTTTGTAATCCCTCTTTGCCCAAGGAGAGTTTTATGAGTTTATCAGTTTATTATTGTGGTAATTCACTTCTCCAAACTTAGCTAGGCCTGTCCTCAGGCAACAAACAGATCATATATCATCTGATGGAACTCCTTTTCAACTTAAGAAAAGCTCTAAGGGGTTGGACTCTGCTGGCATGAACAAATCTCAGAAGCCAAGGTTGAATCCACACTGTGGTAAAGTCTTATAATAGAACTCTAATAAAATAAAGTAGCTTTGTCAAACCTCCCAAAATTGTTTGACTTGTAATATTTTTGATCCTCTTGGAAATAAAGAAGGATTTGAAAGCAAAACCTAAGGTACTACAGCATTTTTTTTTTTTTACCCTTGTGGTTGGGAAACTCCCTCAACCATTGCAAAATATCACTAACTTTGTAACTTCTATTATTAGAATTGTGTGAGAAGTTAAGCAATTTGACCACTCACATAGCCAGGTTATGTCAACAGTGGGACTTGAACCCAGGTCTGGCTCTTCCTTGGAGGCAAGCTCTCTATCCACCATGCCTTGATACTTCTCAAATAATTATTTTTGAAACCATTTTGCATTTTTTCCAGAACTCTCACTGGAACAAAAATCCATTATCTTGAACAAAGCTGTAGCTCCCATAATCCCAGTATCTTTCTGTTTGCAATGGGGAATTCTAATCTTAAAACAGATGAATAAACCCCAATCTAAATTTTGGTGACAGAAGATAGAGCAGTGCTTGATTGTTTCCTTTATCCTGAAGTCCAAAAGCAATTCCCATGGTGTTGTCATTGAACTTCCCATTCTAATCATACACCTGTGCACTATATCCTATAAATCAGCCTTTGATGTCCAGGACAAGCCCAAGGTCACCTAAAGGTATCAGGATTGCTAATCATAATAATTTATTTGATTATCATCTATTTCAATAGAAGGCAGGCAGAATTAACTGCTGAGTAAAGAAAGATCAGTGTATTTTTCTTGTGCAACATAACTGGAAATATGTATAGAAGAGTTGCATATGTTTAACATATATTGGATTACTTGCCATCTAGGGGAGGGGATGAAGAGAAGAAAGGGAAAAAATTTGGAACACAAGGTTTTGCAAGGGTGAATGTTGAAATTTATCTGTGCATATGTCTTGAAAATAAAAAAACTTTAATAATAAAAAAAAGAAAATAAAGAAAGATCAGTGTAGAACTCCTAGATAATTCTTCAAAATAAAATCCAGGAGGCTTAGTGAAAGAGCTTGTTCTCAATCAGTGTCTAATCATTTTTAACAGACTAGAAATTAGTCTTTTAAGTTAGACTAATTCTATTCATTTTTTGGTCCAATATCATAGCTGTGGAGAATGGCCTAGTCCTTTAGGATCTTAACTATAATGGTACAAGTACTTTTTTCTAAAATCAATCCCACTCTTTTAGGCTTGCTATAAAGCAAAAAATCCAATTCTGCCCTCTCTCTGTACTTTGAATACCTTCAAAAAAAAAAACAAAACAAAACAAAACTCTTGAAGAAGGAAAAAAAAAGCACACACCTTGGTCTGCTTTGCAGAAAGGCACAAGATGCTGACAAACTGCACGGGATGATGCTTGAGTCATCCAGGGCTGTCAGTTTTTTTAATTGACTTTGGCAGAAAGGTACATTTCAGCGATGAAGAATCAGCATGTCATCTGGGACATGTGATCTCCTCTTAGCGTCACTACTAGTGCCAACTAGTAGTAAATTCGGCGCCTAAACTATTAGCAGTGATGAATCCATTAGAGTTGTCAGGCGCCAAGCCCGAATTACTGAGCATTAACTCTGAATGGTTAGAAACCTTATTGGTCAATGAGAATATGGCCTAAAAATGCTATATCTCTCTGGACATTTAGAAAATCCACTGGTTAGAAATCAAATAGGAAAAGATGTGTATGAAGCTTTAGAATGGAGGATTTGTTCTATAATTAGAAATATTTGTAATTTGGCATGGAACCTTGAAATAGTTTTCAAGAAAAAAAAAACAGGGCACCAAAAAATTAAATAAAACATATAATAGAGCGTTGTTGCACTTTCTAACCTTGCCTGAAACACTTTGTCTGATCAGCCCAAATCATTTGATAATAGATGCAAGAATTCCACCCAGATCTCTCCCTTTGGTTGGCTACTGTCCAATCTGCTCTAAAATCTAGCTAGTTGAAATTCCTACAGAAATAATTCCAGGATTCTGAGTAGGGATTAGTGTATTTGAAAATTAATCCACTCAACAAAAAGAATGAAAATGCTATGTTGTGATCCATACTCAGTTCCCACAGTCTTCTCTCTGGGTGATGGCTCTCTTCATCACCAGATCATTGGAACTGGCCTGAATCACGTTCATCACAATTGATCATTGTATAATCTTGTAGTTGCCGTATACAATGCTCTCCTGATTCTGATCATTTCACTTATCATCAGTTCATGTAAGTCTCTCAAAGCCTCTCTGAAATCATCCTGCTGGTCGTTTCTTACAGAACAATAATATTCCATAATATTCATATAGCATAACTTATTCAACCATTCTCCAACTGATGGGCATCCATTCAGTTTTCAGTTTCTTGCCACTATGAAAAGGGCTGCTACAAACATTTTTGCACATATGGGTCCCTTTCCCTGCTTTAAGATCTTTCTTTGGGACAGAAGCCCAGTAGAAACACTATTCAATTAAAGGATATTGATAGCCCTTTCGATATAATTCCAAATTGCTCTCCAGAATGTTTGGATCAGTTCACAACTCCACCAACAATATATTAGGACAATGTATTAGTGTCCCAGTTTTCCACATTTGTCATTATCTTTTCCTGTCATCTTAATCAATCTGAGAGGTATGTAGTGGTATCTCAGAGTTGTCTTAATGTGCATTTCTCTGATCAATAGAACAAGCACCTTTTCATATGACTAGAAATGGTTTCAATTTCTTCATCTGAAAATTGTCTGTTCATATCCTTTGGCCATTTATGAATTGGAGGATGGTTTGAATACTTATACATTTGAGTAAATTCTCTAAATATTTTAGAAATGAGGTTTTTATCATATGTAGGTACGTTTTCCCAATTTATTGTTTCCTTTCTAACTTCATCTGCATTAGTTTTGTTTGTACAAAACCTTTTAAACTTGACATAATAAAATTATCTATTTTTTATTCAATAATGAACTCCAGTTCTCTTCTGTGGCCATAAATTCCTTCCTTCTCCACAGATCTTAGAGGTAAACTATACTTTGTTCAATGATACAGTTTCTTGATTGAAGAAGCTTACAACTTCTAGGAAAATGGGTACAAGGCCTCAAACCCAGAATTCCAGCTCAGATCCTTGAAAATGTCAAAAGGGCTTAACAAATAAACAAAAAGGGACAAAATATCTAGGTAGCATTGGGTATGGAATCAGGAATATGAGTTCAAATCCAGTCCCAAAAACTTGCCACTTATGTAACCCTGGACAAAATCACATAATTTCTGTTTTTCTCAGTTTTTTCAACTCTAAAATGCTATAACAATAGCACCTACTTTGCAGAGTTATTACAAGAATGAAATGAAATAATAATTTAAAAATACTTAGCACAGTGCCTGGCATAGTCGGTGATACATGCATACTTCTTCCCTTCCCTCCTCCCTGAGGGAAGATTAATTTGCTTTCTATTCCTCTTTGGTTTTGTGTTGATATAAATAAATCTTTATAAGGAACTTAGCTTATTTTATCTTAAGGAAGGAGAAAATAAAATATAAATTGTTAGGATGTATCAAGCTTTTGCAGATGAAACTGGGGACAATGGGAATTGTTAAGTCTGGAGAGATGTTTTTAAAAACACACCTAATGATTATTTTAACATTTAAACCCCACATTCTGTTATTTTTCCAAGAAAGTGCAATATACTTGGGTCAGGCAAATTGGGTGCTATTCTCAACTGTACCACTAATTAGCTGATGCTTGATTATTCAACCTTTTTGCCTTCATTTCTTCCTCAGTTTAAAAAAAGGTTATTAACTTTTTTATTAAACAGAGGTTTTCATTTAGTGGTCAGCAAACCATTTAGGATTTTTGATAATGGTCCAAGTGGTATACATTAACAAATTATTTAATCAAGTATTTATTAAGCATCTACTATGTACCACGCACTATGCTAAGTGCTAGGGATACCAAAAGGGACAAAAAAAACAGTTCCTACCCTCAAAGACAGATTACAATTACAATCTAATGGGGGAGACAACTTACAATCAAATATATACAAAATCAGCTATACCCAGAATAAATAGGAAATAATTAACAGGGAAGGAACTAGAATTAAGAAAGGTTGGGCAAGGCTTTCAATAAAACATAGGATTTTAGTTAGGAATTAAGGGAAGAAAAGGATTTCAATAGTCCAAAGTAAGGAATATTCCAGGCATGAAGTACTGAAAAAGAAAATGTCCAGAGCAGAGAGAGAGAGAGACAAAGAGAGACAGAGACAGAGACAGAGAAGAGAGTAAGAATGTTTTGTTTGTGAACAGCCAGGAAGCCAGTTTTAGTGGATCAAAAGTATATGGTTTTTAAGAAAACTGGAAAGGTTAAGAGTGGTTATGAAAAGCTTTGAATACCAGGGCATTTTGTATTTGATCCTGGAAGCAATATGGAATCAATGGAGTTTATTGAGTAGGGATATGGCATGATTAGAGCTGTGTTTTAGGAAAATCACTTTAGTGAACAAATGTAGGATGTATTGAGGTGGGGAGAGACTTGAGGCAAACAAACCTGCTATCAAATTACTATAACTGACCAGACATGAAGTGACAAAATTTGCCATAGAGTAATGGTCATATCAGAGGAGAGGAGGCATAGTTGAGCTACATTGCAAAGGTGAAATTAGCAGGTCTCCCAGCAGTGTTACTACTGGGCTTATATCCCAAAGAAATCATAAAAGAAGGAAAGGGCCCCACATGTGCAAGAATGTTTGTGGCAGCTCTTTTTGTAGTGGCTAGAAACTGGAAACTGAAGGAATGGCTGAATAAATTATGGTATATTAATGTTATGGAATATTATTGCCCTGTAAGAAACGACCAGCAGGACGATTTCAGAGAGGCCTGGAGAGACTTGCATGAACTGATGCTGAGTGAAATGAGCAGAACCAGGAGATCATTGTACATGGCAACAACAATACTATATGAGGATCAGTTCTGAGGGACATGACTCTCTTCAACAATGAAATGCTTCAAACCAATTCCAATTGTTCAGTGAAGAGAGCCACGTACGCCCAGAGAGAGGGATGTGAAACGTGGACCACAACATAGCATTTTCATGTTCTCTATTGAGGTTTGCTTGCATTGTATTTCCTTTATCGGATTATTCTTTCTTGTAGATACGATTTCTCCTGCACAAAAAATAATGTGTGGCAATAACTATACATATATTCGATTTCTTAAGTATGCTAACATAGTTATCATGTAGTGGATGTCCTGCTATCTGGGGGAGGGGTGGGGGATGGGGGGAAAGATTTGTAACAGAAAGCTTTGTAATTGTTAATGTTTAGGAATTACCCATACATATGTTTTGCAAATAAAAAGTATTAATAAAAAAAAGAAATTAGCAGATCTCAGCAACAGGTAAGATAAGGGTTGTGAGAGAGAATCAGGAGTCCAAGGTGACTACTATTTAAGTTGTGAGCCTGAGGGACTAGGGAGATGGTGCTGCCTTCTAATCTTATAGGAAAGATGTGGTTATCTATGTCTGTGTGTTGGGGTAAAATTTTGGGGGAAAAGAAAATTAATTTTGTTTTGAATATAGTGAGTTCAAAATGTCTACTGGATACTGTTTGCAATGTGCAGTTGGAAATATGAGATAAGAATCAACAGAGAGTTTGGAGCAGGATATGTAGATTTAAAAATCATTAGCATAGGGGCAGCTAGATGGAACAGTGATAGAGCACCAGACCTGAAGTCAGGAGGACCTGAGTTCAAATGTGACCTCAGACACTTAATACTACCTAGCTGTGTGACCCTGGGCAAGTCACTTAACCCCAATTGCCTCAGCAAGGGGAGAAAAAAAAAAAAGAATAAATAAATAAATAAAAATCACCAGCATAGGGATGATAATTAAATCCATGGGAGCTGATGAGATCACCAAGTTAAGAAATAAGATGCTAGGACAGAACCCTGAGGGACTCATGATTTTAGAAGGCATTGTCTGGAAGGAAATCCAGAAAAGAAAACAGAGGAGTATTTAGATACAACAAAAACTAGGAGAGAGTAGTGTTCAGAAAATCTAAAAAGAAGAGAATATTAAGGAGGAGAGAGTATGCAATACTGCTAAATGCTGCAGAGAGGTCAAGGAGAATAAGAATTGAAAAAAAAACCATTAGATCTGGCAACTAAGAGATCATTAGTAATTTTGGAGAGAGCATTTAATAGAACCTTAAGAAGTAAATAATTGTTAAGAACATTATGGGCAGTGTGTTCACACCACATTTTACTTTGGTCGTGGAAAGGAGTTCACATAACAACAACAACAAAAAAGAATTGTGAAACACAGAGCAAGGTGATTTCTAAGACTCTAGTTCTTGAATCATAATGACTTTCTTTTAAACTTAAAACAGATTCTTAGAACACTAAGAATTCTCTTTACTCATTTCTAGTAAAGAGAACAAAAATATTTTCAACTTTGTGAGCAAATATTTACAAAAACAGTTGAACCACAACTATAGCAAATTCCCTGCTCCAATTTTCAACTGTTTTTTAAAGTAACACATTTTTTGTCTTTTTGCCTGAAAAAATGGTGGCCCCAAAGCAAAGGAGGACTGGCACCATGCAGCAAACCAAGTAAGAATATGCTGGGACATAGGGACTTTCTCAAAGACCAGATGACTGCCTACATAAAGCAGATCAAAGAGACAGTTTTAAACATCTAAAAAAAGCAAAGGGCAAAACTTATTATATAAACCACCATCTCTCATTGCTCTCTATATAAAACATCCTCTCAGGCGATATCCACAGGGAAAATCAATTCCCAAATCATTTTACTTCTTTAATTATGCTTCTTACAAACAGCTCTTAGTGCTGACACCAAATGAACTATAGAATGATTTGCTTAAAATATTGAAGTGACGTTCTAAGTGGGCACTTCTAGCAAAGGGCTTGTGGGAGTCATCCACATAATGTTATTAAATTAGCAACTTAAAAAGGAAAGGAAAAAATAGCGTGTTTCTAAACGTGTTCTATGGGGCTCCATAACATCCCACTACAAAGCTTTACAATAGCCCTGACCTAAATGTAGTCAGGGAATGGACAGATTCTCCCAGGGGACAACTAGGCATTGCAGTTGGGAAATGTCAAATGACCTTTCATTTCTTTGGTGTGTATTTGTTTTCCAAATTCCCAAAGAAAGGTCATGGCAGTGCCTGAAACATGTTTTCTGCCCTGACACTATACTTTAGCCCATGTGATTTTTCTGGGAAAGAAAAAGAGATCCGGAAACTCAACAGGTCACTTAAGTTTTCATTGTAGTCAAGGCTACACAGCCTCTACTGAGAAAATTAAGCAAATTTTCATGGTACTAGGCTAGTTTCATTAGATTTAGCCACTATTTATCAAAGAGCCTACAATGCCTATAGTATTCTATTGGATATCAAAAATAGAAAAGATGAAAAATGTCATAGTCTTAGTTTTTAAGAAGGTGAAACTTCCAGTCTACTAAGAGTTATGACTCCCTACTAATAGTTATTTTATATAATATGTAATATGATAGAGATATAGAATGTAGATACTATATTATAGCTATATAGAGAGATATTTATATGTATTTATATTAGACATTAATATTTCTCTAAATGATATAATATATTTTACTTAGGATAATATATCAATTTTTATAGATATAACATATAATAAGCATAATGTATTATACATATATAATATATGTAGTGTTTTATAACCATATATATGTGATATACACATATATCACATATATACATAACACACCCAGTATTTCATAAATATATATATATATATATATGTATGTATATATAATAGCTATTCATATATAAACATATAATATACCTAGTATTTTATAGACATATATGCACATTTGTGTATATTAATCCTGTGCATCTTGGATAAAAAAGACCTCATTTGCCATCTGATATGACCTGCACCTAAAAACAAGTCTTTCTATAACTTACTTGGCAATTCTTGAAGAATTATGGCTATGAGGATCTTACTACTGCCAGAGGTAGCCTCATTTTTGTTAGGATTTTTTTTTCTTATATCATTTTCTCTGTTTATGACTTCTGCTCATTGCTCTTAATTCTGGCCTCTGGGGTAAAACAGAAGTTTATCTCATGCCTTTTTCCACATTATAATCTTCCAAACATTTGAAAACAATTATTCTATCTCTTCTAAATTTTCTCTACAACTCATTCAAGTCATCTCATATGGAATTAAAATATGGGATTATTAAAATCTTTAATTTTTTTTACCATGAAATTGATTTCAATCAATCAATAAGCAAATATCTCTGAAATATCTATTAGGTATCCAGTATTATGCAAGATGCTTAGGATGAGAGGACAAACAAGAAAAAAATCCCTGACCTGAAGAAGCTTGGATTCTATCAGAAAAGATATTAACATCTACACATATGCAAAAAAATTATATGATATAAATAGAAGCTTATTGGTGAGGTAAGGACTAGGTAGTGGGGAGAAAGAGGATGAATTTGTTGTCAGGAAAGGTTTTGTGCTTCCAGAACCTGTTACTTAAACTGAATTTTGAAGAAAACTAGGTGCCTTCCTCACATAAGGGAAATAAGAAATAAGAAAGACAAATAAGTAATGAAGCAGGAAGTTCAGTTTGACTGGACTATCAAGTGAAGGAAAAGAGTGACTTGTAATAAAACTAGGAAGATAGGAATGAAGGGGTTTGGATTTCATCTTTATGGAAACGAGTCATAGGAGTTTACTGAGTGAGGGTAATAATATGGTCAGACCTATGCTTTATGAAAATCTCTGACATTTGTGTGAATATTGGATTGGAGAGGCTAAAGACTTAAGGCAAAAAAGATGAAGTAAAATCAATTGCAATATAAACTAGAACAGAGGTGATGAAGGTCAAAGATAAGTTGGTGACTATGGGAGTTGAGAAAGACAGACAGATGTTAAGTTATCTACAAAATTTGGCAACTGATTTTCTGATCCCCATGGTTGCTAGTGCCTCCTGCCCTCCCCCCCAAATATATATATATATATATGTCCTCTCCTCCAATAGAGACTCCTTAAGGATGGGAACTATTTCATTTTTGCCTCTACCTCATAAGTGCCTGAAACATCTTGGGCATTAATTAAAGCTTGTTAATTGATTGGTTTGATTTTTAAGGGAATCCTGAGAGTGTTTTTAAACAGTTAAGAAAGAATCAGTGTGTAGAAAGAAATGGAAGATTATTAAGAGACCATTAACAAGACAATGTCCCCATAGAGGGATTGTCTTTGACAAGGAAAATTCATCACTTTTGGAGACAATAGAGAAAAGTATACAAGAATGGAGGATGATTTCAAAAGGTTTTAAGTTGTATAAGAGGTAAGAGAGTTCACTGTGAATAGCCTCTATTTTCTAAGTAAAGGTTGAGGCCAAATCATCAGCTGAGTTTCTAGGAGAAGAGCTAGTGTGGGAGATTTGTGGGAGAGAAGAGGTTTGAATTTGTTTATAGTCATATAGGTAAATTCATGTCCTTGAACTAGCATTGTGTAAGCTTCCAAGGAATAGCTCAGCAGACTAAAGGCAATTCTCCAACTAATGACAAAGCTGTCAACCAAGAATTCGTGTATTTGTTTTCAATCATCAGTAACAGAGTTGGTACAGGAGTTAAATTAGGGGCCGTGCAACAATTTTTTGCAAAGTAATTTTGCTTTATTTCATTGGTCATGGCCTTAAAGTTTCTCTTAAAAACAAGTTAATTCCTACAAGTACATTAAAATTAGAGAAGGCGCTATGACAGATGGGACTACAGGAATAACTCTGTTTAATGATCTAATGCCTTCTGACATCAAGTCAAATGTAAGAGAGAGAGACATGCTCACTGGGGTGTGCACTAGCATCATGGAAGATGCCCCATATAGATTTTAGACACAATGTATTTCTTGTTGGTGAGTAGTTTCATTTAAATAAGTTCAAAAATCATTTATTAAATGCCTATTGTGTTCAAGGCATTGAATTAGGCATTGAAAATATGCAAACAAAAAAGAAACGGAGCAAGCCTTTAAAATACAAATTAAAAAGAAAACCCTAAATTTCCCCTTCTCCTTCCTTCCTTCTTTTTTTCTTTCTTCCTTTTTTCCTTTGTTCCTTCTTTCTCCTTTCTTCCTTCATTCTTTCTCTTTTCTTCTTGTTCTCCTTTTCTTCTTCCTTCTCTTCCTTCACATCCTTCTCTTCCTCTTCTTTCCCCTACTTCTCCTCTTCCTTCCTTCTTTCTTTTCTTATATTCATAAGCTCAAATGCTAATTGATTCCTTTGGGATACTAAAAGAACTGGAAAGCTATTTCCAGTGTGTTAAGTACAATATCAATGATTTATGCAAAGATATGAGTAAGAAACACAGAATAAGAAAGTATAGAGGGATTGTAATCTATATCTGTGGAATGAAATGAAATCACAGATCCATCCGATTCAAGAAAAGCTTTCTATCTGTTACTAAGAAACTCAGACATTTTAGAGACACCCAAACACTAGTTTATGAAATAGTTATATCGAGTAAGAGCTATGCAAACTAGATCAGGGCAAGACATAGCATGTCAAGAAATTGCATGGCCAGCCTTTGAAAATAAAAATATCTTTCTTTTTTTTCTCTTAGTTGGACATAGCATAGTATTCATATACCCTTGACTCCAACAGAAGAAGCTCCTGTGACTTCAGTAAACTTTAACGTCTTCTGATGATTTCTTCACAATGACAAGTGGTAGGATCTACTGATGCTTACTCACTCTGGCACAGTGTGGTATTTGGTTAGAGATTCTTTTGTTTGTTTCACAGCCTTTGTTAATCATGTAATCTTACCCTCCATCAAGAGCTTTTAAGGATGAGCCAGTCCAGTGAATGGATGAAAACGTCTGGCTCCTAACAGTTCCTTGTGGCATGCCAGATTGGTGAACAGGTTGTGGCAGCCTTTATTCTGACATACATAGAAGGCATTAAGATATTTAGGCTATCCCTATCATTATCTATATTTTTTATTACAGACAAATAAAAATGAAAGAGTTTTAAGCAATGGCTGAAAGCCTGTTTAGCATTGACTGAAAGCCTGGGTGAGCTCTACAAAGAGAAAACATGAGGAATCTTTTAGTGAAATAGGCAGGAAAAAAAGAAATAAGGTCAGTATCAGAATCTCAGGGAAATTTCCAAGTCCTGAATGAGTTATCACTGATCATGGATGCACAGAATATAGAATATAAATAAGGACTTTATTGGCCCAAATGATCTGTAACTCCTTAAAAGGTATCCTTAATCCAAAGCATTGATCACACTTTGTACAATTACATGCCACATTACTGTAGATACTATGAGCTGACAGTTCAAGAGAACCAGGTCTAAGTTTTTCATTGATTCATTACAACTTCAAAACCCAAAAGTTTCTCGCTGTGGCTCCAATTTACAGAATGACATTTTATGTTACTCAAATCTAAAAGGTAATCAAAGGAGGAAAAAAAGTGCAGAAGAAGAGCATAAATAAAACAAAGATAATTGTAGTGGACAAAGTGTAGTGTATATATATATATATATATATATATATATCCTCTGATGAGAAAATGTAGGTTCTAGAAGATCAAGAAATCTGGAAAGTCTTCAAATATGAGACTAATGATGGGTTTTATGTCTAATATCACAGAACCAGCTTATTTGAGGTGGAAGGGATCTATCACCTGAAGGTTTCCCATGAAACCATGAACCTTTCAATCATAGCAACCAACAAAAAAAAAATTCACCTATGAAAGAGTTATGACTTGTGTGGGTAGAGGAAGTGCTTGTTTAATGAGCTAACAGATTCTTTAATTAAATATTTACTAAATTGTTTTTTGTTTGTCCTTTGTCCTTGAAGAGGACCATAAGATCAGGGAGGTGATATGGTGGCATACAAGTGAGTTGGATTAAGGTGAAAATAGGCTTTGCAAAGTCACCAGCCTCACTCTCTTCTCCAGGGTCATCTACTACCCTACCCACATATGTGAAACATTGTATTAGACAGCAAAATAGCAAAGGCTACAAAATCTGGGAATGGTCTGAGTAGGAGTTGTGGAAAGTTAGATACATTTATTCACTGGTGATAATGAGTGTATCTATAAACACTTCAAAAGCAATTTTAATTCTTCTTAGAAAGTTTCTAAAATTCACATATCCTTTGACTCAGAGATCCTACTGGTAGATATGCCCTCAAAAATTTTTAAGGAGAGGAAGAAAGGACCTATATATGCAAATATATTAACAGTAGCTCTTTTATAATAGAATAAAAAAACTAGAAAGAAAAAAGATATCCATTTATGGTAGGAGTGAAGTGCTAACCCTGGTCACCATGTGAATCAGGCTAATTTTTCTTAAAAGATACTATATTTGACTCAAAGGCCTTGGAGTCTGTTGGACAGTTGACATCAGTTCCTAGGAACCTTGAAGCAAAACAACTATATGGGACTCCATGGACATTCTAATATCTGGCTGGTGGATAATCATGAGCAACTCAGGCAAATTTGCTTGTCTCAGTCAATTTGAGGTGTCCTTAATGCTTATCCTTATTTAATATCCTCCTACTATGGCTAAATAAATCTTCTTTTGTTAATTGTTGAATGATCAAGTATATCATTTTCTTCTAATTTTTAACCTAAACTATCAGAGTATTAGCCTGAGTCAGGCCCAGCTCAGATCAACATAAATTGAAAGAACAACCAAAAAAATTGCAACTAAACAATGAATAATTATAATTAATAAGCTTGGCCTCAATAATGTAACATTTTTGTAGAAGTGAGGGACTATATATGGGAAATATAGCTCACATTGTTGTACTTAATTAATATATTTTTTTCTGAATTGCCTTTTGATTGCTCTTCCAAAGGAATAACTTTCTGGATTGGGGAGATGGGACATATTGGGAGATTTAAAGTTATATGAAGAAAAAATATAGCAATACTCACTCATACACAGATATGTGTCTATATATGTACATATACATATTTCTTTTTAAATAATTTTTTTCTCTTTACATTGAACTCATCTAATATATAGGTAAATATATATGAAAGGTTAATGAGATATTACGGACAAATCATATATGACGAGAAAGTATAAGAGAATTTTATTCTATGCTAGAGGAGTTGTGGACAGATAAGGACACTAATATATTCTTAGTGGAGCTGTGAAATGGTACAACCATTTTGGAAAGTAATTTGGAATTAAACAAATAAAGTGACCAAGACCTTTGAACCAGACTCTATTACTTGTCCAGGGAAGTCATTAATTAAAACAATAACAAAAACGTGTGCTCCAAAATATTAAGAGCAATACTTTTTGTGATAGCTAAGAATTAGAAACAAAATAATGTCCAATAATTGGAGAATACTAAAGTAAATTTTGGTATATATAATGTAATATAATATTTCTATATTATATGAAGTGAAGTGTGGAATGAATACAGCAGAGTCTTGGCAATTTGGTGAAATCTATTTACTATTTCATGTTATATAAATATATAAACTGAAAAACAGGATTTCATGTATGAAATGAAATACATAGGAATGAAAATGAAATACAAAGGAAACCAGTTATATTAAATTCATTTATCATAGTTTTTAAAAAATCCCACACCCCAGGTTAAAAACTTCTAAATTAAAAGATGGCTGAATTCATGGAATCCCAATTGGATTATAATGAGATCTTACAAATGTATATAATTTAATTGCATTGGAATACAACTCACTATCTGGATTCAACTTGACCATGGGTAAAATCATATGCCTTGAATCATAATTTGACTCAGTGAAGCTTGATAGAAAGTCTATAACATTCCTGCACTCCAATGTTCCAAAACAGCTGGACTATCCGAATATGCCTGTCCATGTGTGTATATGTGCACGTACCATGTCTCTAGGGGAAAACTACTTTAGACTTATTAGTCTAATAAGAAAAATTAAGTCAATCAATACTTTTCTGCTATTTATTCATCAATTTTCATATCTATACAAACATTTACTTGGCATATCTCTCTTAAAATAATGTACCTGTTCCAGATGCATCACTAATAAGATTAATTGCTGTATTTATTTTAATAATATTTACCTTTTATCCTTCTTCCCAAATCAATTAAGTGTATATACTAACATCTATAAAGTACTTCAATGTTATTCAGCCAGTGTCTTACCGCATCCTGCCTTATGGGATTGGGCTGTTGTTTTTGAAATCTATGAGTACAAGCCAAGAATGAGATCATTCTGATTTTCTAGCTAAATCAAAATAATGATTTTCTTAAGGAAAGTGAGAATTATGAAAAATCAAAACTTTCCATAGAAGTCAACTGAGAGACAGACACTAGAAATATTAGCTTCATTCTGGGGCAAAGATAAAATATACCCATGCAGATAGAAAAAAAATCTATGAGTACTTATCTGGTGTTGAATGCAATGATAGAATCTTGGGTTAAGTAAAAATCAAAATTCAGTAGGAATAAAAAAAATAATGAATTCAGTAGCAAACAAGCAACAAAAAGGAAAAAAAAAAGAATCAGTCAATATCTATATAAAATGCAACAAACATGCTATCATGCAAATTGGAGTTACAATGGGTTTTTTTTTTCCTGCCTGTCTGTGCATTTCTAATGCTTGTCAATGACAAATGGAGTACAAAATGGCAAAAGCTAAAAAATCATAGAAATTAATGAATCTTCTGGGATTGGAAAGTGAAGCAAGAAGTTTCCCCAAGAGCAGTAGCTGTATTCTTGCTTTGATCTATGACAAAAAATAATAAAGAAAAATGGCAAACATTAATCAAGAGGTTTCTCTATGCTTTAGAAAGGATTCCATTTAGATGTGGCTTGGGAGTAATTTCATGATTTCAGCTGACTCCACCCTGCCTATCAGCAACAGGAAAATGGATCATGAGGAATTCCTTAGACGTGTTTCAGACAAGGAAAAAACTAATTAATTAGTCAGAATCAAAGTCAATAAACATTTATTAAGCACCTACTATGTTCCAGGTACTGTACTAAGCACTAAAAATACAAAGATAAGCATGAAACAAAGCTTGCCCTTCACAAAGGAGAAATGGACAGATCTTGGCAACAGATTTGGACCAGTCAGGTATGTTCTCTGGGCCTCAGTATCTTTTTCTATAAAAAAAAAAAAAAAAAAAAAAAAAAAAAAAAAAAAAAGAATGAATTGGAGTAACTGATATTTAATGCTTATCCCATCATAAAATTCTATGATTCTAAAATGTAAATGCAATATTGAAGAAAAAAGATCATGATTCTTACCTCCTTTGAGTGTCTCATGATTACATAGTTTCATTATAATCTGCAAACTATTTTGACAGGTTTATGATTTCTCCTTTGTATCCATTCCTTTACTGTTAAATATCAGATACTTCTGTCAAGATTCCTGTTGGATCCTTCCATGATGCTCTACCCAACATGCTGGAGGTTTTCCTCTAAGGATAGGTTGTTTTTTGTTTTGTTCTTTTCCCTGAGTCCCTATCTTATTTCACCCAAACTAAAAGTACAGTAGACACTCATAAGCTGATCCCAATATAAATCACCCCAAAAGCTTTAACCTGTTTCCTATTCCTGAGCTGGCTTCATTCTTCCCTCCTTAGATAGCCTGGTGGTCCTTTGCTCATAGGAGCTAATATGTTTCTGTAAGTGCCAAACTAAGAGCAGACACCCAAAAGGTTTTAGCCCTACTGCAGCTCAGAACCTCCAAAATCCAACAATCCCCTCAGACTCAGACTCCTTAGCAGCAGAAACTATGGATATGGGTCATCATATCATATGGCCAATATATTATTTTTCCATTCATGTATATCCTTGGTTTATCTTTTATGCCATTTGCCTGACTAGAGTTTATATTTTGGGTGACAAAGATGTAATTTAGTAATTTATTAGGGCAGAATTAGGAATTTGACCTTAAAATTATAATACAAACATTAATATTTATATAGAGCTTATTATGTGCCATATACCGTGCTAAGTGTTATACAATTATAATCTCATTTTAATCTCATAATAACCCTAAGGTAAATGCTATTATCACCTCTATTTTGCAGAAACTGAGGCAGACTGAGATTAAGTTACTCATCCAAGGTCACACAGGTAGTAAGTATCTGGGGTTAGATTTGAACTCAGGTTTTCCTGACTCCAGAGCTAATGTCCTATTTATTGTGCCACTTATTCACACATTGAAATTTACTGAAGCCTACTTGCACCCACCACTATCCTTTGAGTTACCTTCAATTTTGATTCTCTGAAAATAACAGATTTTTGTTGATTCATCATCATTCAATTGAAATACCTACTATATGGATTGTTCTCTTGCTTTAGATATGTCTGACTCTTTGTGTCCCCTTTTAGGGTTTTCTTGGCAAAAATACTAAAATGGTTTGGAATTTCCTTCTGTAGCTCATATTACACATGAGGAAACTGAAGCAAACAGAGTAAGTGATTTACCCAAAGTCACATAACTAGTAACTGTCTGAGGTCACATTTGAATTTGGGTTTAACTAACTCCACTATCACCCAGCTGCCTATGTGGGTAGTGAAAATACAAAGGCAGAAATTAGAAGCAGAGTTTGTAAGCCTCCTTCTTCCAGTACCATACACAATTTCTTGACTGCAACCGAATCCGCTTTCCTTCTATTAAATTCTTGCCCAAGATTATTTTACATAGTCATAATGACCGAGAAAACCTTTAAATATTCTTTGAAAAATTATGAAGTTGAAAACTTGGACTCAAAGGCTCTCATAGATCTGAAAACCAGGGTTGGGGGAAAAGATAGGGAAGTTAGGGGGAGAAATGTGGAAGTTTCCTAGAATATTTCTAAATTTTGAGGATCCTAAATTTGAAGATAATCCTCACTGGGAAATACAGATTTACAAATGGAAAGGATTTTGGAGCCCATCAAGTTCAATAGTTCTTTTCATAGATGAAAAATAAGGTATAGAAAGGGCTTGCCCAGAGTCATACTTCTAATATCATGAGGCAGGATTTGAACACAGATTTTCCTAATTCCCCATCCTTTCTACCATAGTGCCTTGCTAGAATAGCAAATTGAGGGCAAATATAAATAAAATTGAGCGTATTTAAGATACTATATAGTTTGATTTTTTCACTTACCAAATTATTTTCTAGTCTTTTTTTGTGCTGGTTCTCTAATTATTAAGGAAAACTTTAGTTGTGAGCTGTTACCATTATTAAAATTAAGCATAGAGTTGCTATTCAAATGCTCTTGCCTTTCAGTTGAATAATGAGAATTCCTACTGAATTTGAAGTACCTTTAAGTTAGAGACCCAGATCAAATAAGCTCTCCTGTCTTTCTCTATACCCTCACTTTTCACCCCAGCCTTAGTCCTAGCTGATCTGTAGGTTGTCTTTTACCATACTGTTAAGATATATGATGGGTAACAGTATGGACACATTTTATTAAAATCAGAATCAGGGATATGTTTTTCCAAGTTCTCATTTTTTAAAAAGATGCCATTCAACAGAGAACTACAAATATTTGTTGCTTCAAAGCCTGACAAACAGATGGAAAATTCCACCTGGAAAAATGTGTAGTATTGCCAAGAAATAAAACTCTGTATAATAACACTTAATGATGCCCAGTATAAACCACCAGACTGTGTGTTATATAAACTCTACTAATTTATTTGAAAAGGAGTGGCAGATAAAAAAGATCATGGTTGATTGGTTCTCATATGGGACAAGGGGAAAAAAAACACCTTGATTTTCAAGTCTAACCATGTCAAGGTATGACAGTTAAGTGGGTGAAATTAATGATGCCCTCCAAAATAGCATGCAGCACACAGGGAGGGGTAAAAGAGGAGGAAAGCTCAGAAGAAGCTTGGTGCTACCTTATAGATATTCATGTACTTGGGGTTAATGCCTATCTAAACATAGCCTCTCCCTGTCTCTTCTCCTGCCTGGAGGACACCACTTCTATATTGTAGCAGTCTTGATACAACCTTAAGGCGCCATAATGCCCCAATGGAATTACCTTAAATAAGCAATATTCTAATGGAGCTATGCTGGGAGGGAAATACTGGATCACCTAGCAAACAACAGAGCTCATCATATTTATTACTAATATTTAAATAGATGGCCTCTTTCTACAGTCGCATCACCATCTGCTTAATTCATTCAAGAAGAATTTACTAATTGTTCACTGTTTGATAGGTGCTGGGGATTCAAGTACACAAAATGAAACTGATCTTGCTCCCAAGAAGTTTATCTGCTAACAGACTCAATGAGCATGAAGAAATCAAATTTACCTGGAATGGGGAGGGTATAGTGATATGTCAAAAGAAACTCTAAAGTTGGAGCAAGAGGACCTGAGTCCAGAATGGGACATTTGGTACTTGTGTGGTCTTCAGCAAGTTCCCCTCACTTATCTGGGCTTCAATTTGCTCATATACATTAAAATAGAATTCTTATTTCAAAGCCCATTCTTGGGTTTAACAAGTCCAGCCACCTTAGCTGCCTCTTACCTACTCCATAATAGATACTGGAAAACACCAAAATAAGAGCATTGAAAAGAACACTGCAGAGGAGGATTCCAGAAAGATGACATAGCAGGTTAGTAAATTTCAAGTTCTCCCGATTTTCCCCACAAATAGAACAAATTTGTGCCTCAGGGCAAACATAGAATGGTGAAAAACAAAGAAGAGCCAGAAAAGGTGTCCTCTTGATACAATGCCACAACATCTGAAGAAAGACCTCAGGATTAACCTGTCTGAAGTGCAAACATCTCTGGGTTAGCTCCACAGAAATATTAAGTGGGGACCCCTTTGGGGCTAGGTGGTTGTGACCAGAGTCTCAGCAAAAGTCACAGAGATTTTCACCTTATGGACTGTTTCAGTGGGGGAAGTTTGAGTCCAGAAAGAGAGTAAACTTCGGCTGATTGGGAACACTAGGTCCAAGTGTGCTGCTGCAGATGGGGCCCTGGGTGAGAAAGAACCAGCACCTGGTGAGTGCAGAAACAATGGGACAGGACACTTGCAGGAGGGAGAACTCTTAGTTTGGGGTTCCTGGTCATAATGAAAGAGCTGAAGGGAAGCTTGAAGCGCCATCCCCCTACTCCATGATTGGAAGTGCTTGCATTAATACTTCTTATTTAAAAAAAAATGAACTGGCAAAAAAGAAAGAATTCCACCACTGACATTATGAGAATAGGGAAGACTGAGGATTCATCTTCAAAAGAGAACACTTTAGTAAAAAAACAAATGAACGTACAAAAAAACCACCCCAGAGAGTAAGATGAAAAGACTCTTTGCCCAGAGAGAATTTATAGAAGAAACTCAAAAATAATTCAAAAATCAAATGAGAAACATTAAGGAAAAACAAAAGCAAAAGATTAAAACCATCCAAGAAAAAAAAGATTATGAAAAAAAGTTAACCAATTACAAAAGGAGGTACAGAGTTTCAAAGTTCAACCTCTTTGAAAATTAGAATTGAGCAAGGGGAAACCAGTGAAACTATAAGAGACCAAGAAATAACAAAACAGATTATAAAGAATGAGAAAATAGAACAGAATGCAAAACAACTAAGGAAAACAACCAATCTGGAGAACAAATTAAGAAGAAAAAATATAAGAATAATTGGATCACCAGAAAGTTGTGATCAAAAAAAGAGCTTTGACACAATGATGCAAGAAATAATCCTAGAAAATTGTCCTGAGTGATAGAGATGAGGAGAAAGTAAAAATAGAAAAAAAAAAAACCAACTGATCACCATCTCAAAGAGATCCTTTGTAGAAAACTCATAAGAATATTTTTGCCAAATTTCAAAAACCCCAGCTTAAAGAGAAAAATTTGCAAGAAACAAGAAAAAAAATTCAAATATGCTGGAGCTACAATTAGAATTGTACAAGATTCATCAGCAGCTACAATAAAAGACCACAGGTCTTGGAATCATATCTACAAACAAAAGAACTAGGCCTGCAGCCAAAAATATCATATACAGCAAAATTATCTATAATTTTCATTGAGGAAAAAATGGACACTCAATGAACTTGCAGATTTTCAGGACTTTCTATCAACCAAACACAAACTTAACATAAAATTTAACTTGTATAAGAGTCAATAGCAAATAGCAAATTTAAGGAATTCAACATGGGCAAAATGTTTAAAGAAGGACAGATTGTTTGTATTTTTTCTACATAGGAAATGTATACTTTTTGTTTAATATTTACCTCAATGATAAGGTAGACTCAAAAGAAAGATTGGCAGAGTAAAGGTAAAAATAATAATCATGTTATACAAATGAGGTGCAGAGGAAGAATAGACATAGAGGCATTAGAGGAGGGAGAAGGGCTCAGTTCTGAATACCTATTCACATTGGGAATGGGTTCAATAGACAACACTACATATATACTACAAAGGGTACTCTCCAAAATCTATAAAGAAATAAGGGTGGAGGGATAGGTGGATGGAGAAGCAAATGATGAAGGAAGAAGACAAGGGAGAGATCCCTTGGTGGGGATAGGTTAAGTAACAGTAAACCAAGTTATGGAGCAGAATTTAATGAGTCAGCAGGGATAGGAAGCACATGTGTATATGCAAGATATCTCTGTGTGTGCGTCTATCTAAATATATGTATGTATCTACATATCTATCTATCTATCTATAAATAAATCTTTTCTTAACTATAGCTTGCTTGGGGGTGATCAGGCAACAAACAATAATAATTTTATACAACATTTTGTATGTGCCAAGAGCTTTATGATTACTATCTCATGTGACTCTCATGACAGCCCTGGGGATTTGGTGCTATTATTATCATCCCCATTTTGCAGATGAGGAAACTGAGGCAAATAAAAGTCAATTGGTTTGCCTTGAGTCATACACACACAGTAAGTGTCTGAGACCTAATTTGAACTCAGGTCTCCCTGATTCCAAGTCATATGCTCTAACTACAATGTCATCTAGCCAGGGCAAATTATTTTCCTTCTATGAACCTTGGTTTCCTTATTTGTAAAATGAGGAGTAGGCTGGATTAAATTCTCACTTGTGATCTTATGAGTCCATGTATCTGTTTTTTCTGTGTGGAGAAAGGGTCTTCATCAAGGTAGCCCTCTCTGCTGAAATGAAACTGTCCAATTCACTTGAAATTGCCGTTGTAAAGAGTAGATAACAGAGAAAAAGAGAGTTAAAGATGTCCTTTGCATATAAAAGGATCAGGAAACTAAGCAGTGATTGATAGGAGAAAATGGAGCCCTGAGTTCTATGTCTTTTCTTCATGAACTAATTGGCATGACCATATGGAAGAGACAAGGTTAAAAAGTTGAAAAGTCTAGGGTGAGAACTTAACCAACTGTAAAATTAAGTTAAATTGAATCACTGAGAGGAACTGAACTCCCATTACACTGAAAGCTTCCATGTACTTCTGCTGTAAGATACCATTGCCAACCATTGTAGGGAGAGAGGGAGAAACTCTTAGTTTCTATACACTCTCCAAGAAGCACAAGGGAGATGGTGAAGAATAAACTCAGAGATGTTTTATTCCTCCCATGCTGATATTCTTCTCAACTTGACTGAGTTGTTCAAAAATTACCAGGGTTAACTATTAATCTTTCCAATGAAGGAGCAATGACTCCATTACTCATGTCAATAAATAGGGGGCTCTTCTCAAGATAGCAGAGTGAAAGCAACCAGAATTGCTTAATTCTCACATAATTACTTTTACAAGGTAAAAAAATGTCCTTAAAGTAGAAGACTGTGAAATGATCAAGAACTACAAGGAGAGAAATTAGTAAATTCAATTTGCTAGTAAATATCAGCGCAAAGAATCAGAAACTTTAGACTACCAAGGAAAGGATCCATATAGAAAAGCTTTATCCAGAAACACAGTTTGCAAAAAAAAAAAAAAAAAAAAAAAAATTCCAGTAAACAGACTCAGGTGAGTCAGGGAAGGCTGAAGTTTACTGTTGTATATTGGAAACGCAGATATTTGAGCCCTAAGGTCTAGCCAAGTATGCTTGAAATATGCATTTATGTCATTCTGACCTCAAACTGCAGGTAGAAGCCTGTAGAGCTAAAGCTTAGGGAGGGGGCAATTATCAGGGAGTACAATGGATTTAGCAGAGACCACATTACATAGAACACCTCTAGCCACAGACCACCCTATAGACTAACACAATGTGGACCACTTGGAGTACACCACCAAAGTAAATAGCCTTTCACAGACAACCTAGAACACTGCACATACTGGTGGAGTTTCTCTTAAATTCATTGAGAATCATAGTACTCATTAACTAGAGTCCAGAAAAATACAATAAGTATCAAAGAAGCTCTCACAATTTCTTTCAGAAGTATACAGTCTGGCACTGACAAACTATAATTTAGGAAATAAGACTAGGGGGAAAAAAGAGCAGACATGAGAAAACACCAATTTGTAAAGAAATATGTGGTCAAAGATGCTCAAGACTCAAACACAAAAGACAATAACTCCCCATCATCCACAATCAAAGTCTCAAAGAAAATCATAGGTTTGCCACAAACTCTGCTGAAACACCTTTAAAAAGTGAAGAAAAAGTTTTCAAAAGAGCACATAAATAATAAACTTTAAAGTTTTCAAAAGCTCTAGGTGGTACATATTTATTATTTTTATTATTATCATAGGACTTAAGGAGTTGTCAAGAGAAGTATGTGACATCAAGGTGGAAATCTGTCCTGATCCCACACCTGCAGTGGCAAGAATAACTGAAGCAGCAGAAGTTTTGAGAAGCTCCAGCCCAAGGATGATAAGGAGTTCATACAATTCATCATAAAAAGATTAGAAGAGGTCCTCTTCCGGAACTGGGTCCATCTATCTCTAATTGACAACTTTATTTCCAGTGTTCAGTACTGAGTCACAGTTCCAAAATGGAGAGGAGCATTGGTGGTTGATCACAAAGGAGCAAGTGCCTGTGCCACAGTGCCAAAACTAACAAGAGTGTTAGTACTTGTGGCAATAGGGAATTGGGGGTCTTCTAGATAAAGATCAGAGTACAGACCAGAAGAGCAATGACCCCATCTCACCCTGGATCACATCACCTTGGAAGCATTAAATATTTGCAGACCTGTAGAGCTAGCTTTAAAAATAACAGCATGAAAAATCCTGAAGCTTGGGACACTGCATCCCCACCATCAAAAGAAAAGAACTGAACTTCAACACAAAATTTGAAGAAAAGAAAATAGATTGAAAAAAATGAATAAGCAACAGCCAAAAAAAAAAAGATTTTTTTTATCATAAAAAGTCACTACTGGCAGGGAAGACATAAACTCAGAAGAAGACAACTATGACTATGAACTATGTTAACTATGTTAAACTATGTTAAAACAACTACCAAAAAACGTCAAAGAAAAATGCTATTTAAATTCTATGCCAGCAAGAAGAATTCCTGGAAGAATTAAAAAATAGAGAGAGAAAAGTTATAGAGGAAAAACTGGGGAAAGAAATGAAAGTAATACAAGAAAATTATGAAAAAGTTAACTTGGTTTAAAAAAAGACAAAAAAATACTGAAGAAATGATACCTTAAAAAATAAGAAAAGGCCACATGGTAAAAACAGGGACAAAAATACACTGAAGAGAATAACATCATAAAAAGCAGAATTGGACAAATGGAGAAAGAGATTCCAAATCTTACTAAAAAAATAATTCCTTAAGAATTAGAATTTGCCAAGTAAAAAATTATGACTACATGAGACATCAAGAAACACTTAAACAGAATCAGAAAAATGAGAGGAAAAAAGAAGAAAATGTGAAATATGTTATCAGAAAAACAACTGATACCGAAAATAGATTGAGAAGATGATTATTGGAGAACCTGAAAGTTGCGAACAAATCAAATGATAAAAAGTCAAGAAAAAATCATATTTTTTCCATTTTTTTAAATTAAAGCTTTTTATTTTTTCCAAAACATATGCATGGATAATTCTGCAACATTAATCTTTGCAAAACCTTATGTTCCAATTTTTCTCTTCTTCCCCCACCCCTCCCCTAGATGGCAAGTAGTCCAAGATATGTTAAAAATGATAGAAATATATGTTAAATCCAATATATGCATACATACTTATACAATTATTTTGCTGCAAAAGAAAAATCAAATCAGACCAGAAAAAAAGAGAAAGAAAACAAAATGCAATCAAAACAACAACAAAAAGAGCCAAAATACTATGTTATGAACCACATTCAATTCCCACAGTCCTCTCTCTGGGTGCAAATGACTCTTTTCATCTCAAGATCATTAGAAATGGTCTGAATCATCTCATTATTGAACAGAGCCATGTCCATCAGAATTGATCATTGTACAGTCTTGTGTACAATGATCTCCTGGTTCTGCTCATTTCATTTAGCATCAGTTTATGCAAGTTTCTCCAGGCCTCTCTGAAATCATCTTGCTGATCATTTATTATAGAACAATAATATTCCATAACATTCATATACCATAATTTATTTAGCTATTCTCCAACTGATGGGCATCCACTCAGTTTCCAGTTTCTTGCCATTACAAAAAGGGCTGCCACAGACATTTTTGCACATGTCGGTCCCTTTCCCTCCTTTAATATCTCTTTGGGATATAAGCTCAATAGAAACACTGCTGGATCAAAGGTTATGCACACTTTGATAACTCTGGGCATAGTTCCAAATTACTCTCCAGAATGATTGGATCCATTCACAATTCCACCAACAATGTATTAGTGTCCCAGTTTGCCCACATCCTCTCCAATATTCATCATTATCTTTTCCTGTCATCTTAGCCAATCTGAGAGGTGTATAGTGGTATCTCAGAGTTGTCTTAATTTGCATTTCTCTGATCAATAATAATTTAAAGCATCTTTTCAAACTAGGAATGGTTTCAATTTTTTTACCTGAAAATTGTCTATTCATATCCTCTGACCATTTATCAATTAGGGAAAGGCTTGAATTCTTAAAAATTTGAGTTAATTTTCTATATATTTTAGAAATAAGACTGTTGTCAGACCCTTGAACTACACATAATTTCAAGAAATTATCAAGGAAAACTGCCCTGAAATCTTAGATCCAGAGGGTAAAATAGAAATTTTAAAAATGTTCTGATCACCTCCTCAAAGAAATTCCAAATGGAAACTTCCAGGAATATTATAGTCAAGTTTAAGAACTCCCAAGTCAAAGAGAAAATACTTCAAGCAGCTAGAAATATATCATGGAGTCACACTCAGAATCACATAAGATTTAGAAGCTTCCATATTAAAAAATCAGAGGACTTGGAGTATGATATTCTGGAAGTCAAAGAAGCTAAGATTACAGCCAATAATTACCTACCCAGAAAAATTGTAAGCCTTCAGGGTGAAAAAATGGATATTTAATGAAATAGAGGACTTTCAAGCATTCTTGATGAGAAAACCAGAGATGAATAGAAAAATTTGACTTTCAAACACAAGATTCAATAGAAGCATTAAAAAGGTAAACGTAAAAGAGTAATACAGGACTCAATAAGGTTATATTGTTTACATGCCTATATGTGAAGATGTTAGATGTAGCATCTAAGATCTTTATCATTATTAGGGCCATATAAAAGTTTATATAAACAGAAAACATGGGTGTGAGTCAATTATGTTAAAAATGATCTACAAAAAAGAAAAAGACAGGGGTAAAAAAAAGAGGGATGAGCTGGGAAAAGAAGAAAGGGAGAAGTGAAATGGGGAAATTTTTTTTTCATCAAAAAAGAGGTATATAAGGAACAGATTTTACAATGGATGGGAAAATAAGGGGTAAAGGTAGTAAACTGCTTAAATCTCACTGTCTTAGTTTTGGGTTTTTTTATTATTTCATTTCTTCCTGCTTATATGTAAAAACAATTTTTAGCATTCATTTTTAGAATTTTGAGTTTCCAGTTCTCTCTCCTCCTTTTCTCCCCCTCCCATCAAGAATGCAAGCAATTTGATATAGGTTACATATGTCATGCAAAACATTTCCATAATAATCATGTTATGAAAGAAAACAGACCCCCCCAAAAATTTTGAAAATAAAGTAAAATGTTTGCTTCAATCTGAATTCAGACACCATCAATTCTTCCTCTGAGTATGGATAGCATTTTTCATCATAAGTTCCTTAGAGCTGTCTTGGATAATTATATTGCTGAGAATAGTTATGCCATTCACAGCTGACCATCTTACAATATTGCTGTTACTTTCTACTCAATACATTTCACTTTGCATCAGCCTATGGAAGCCTTTCCAGGTTCTTCTGAGAGCATTTTACTTATCATTTCTTAAAGTATAGTAGTATTCCATTATAATCATATGCCACAATTTATTTGGCCATTCCCCAATTGATGGACACCTCCTCAATTTTCAATTCTTTGACTCCAGAAAAGAGCTGATATAAATATTTTGTGTACATATAAAGGTCTCTTTCCTTTTTGTTAATCCTCACTTTCATTAGAATTGGTTCAAAGAAGGAAGAATATATATTCACACTTAGTTGTTTTTAGAAAAGTAACTTACCCAATAAGGAAATAGGAAGGGGGGAATAAAGAAAGAAATAGAGGTTTTAACAGGGAGAGTAAATTAAGGGTGACCGTAGTTAGAAGGAAAATAGGATTTTGAGGTGAAAGAGAGAGAGAAAAGAATAAATAGGAAAGCAGAATGATAGAAAATAAATCATTGTTATAATCGGTTAATACTTGTATCTGTGAATGTGAATGTGATGAGCCAACACGTAAAACAGAAGTGGATAGCAGAATGAATTAGAAAGCAGAATCTAACAGTATGTTGTTTGTAAGAGACCCAAGTGAAACAGAAAGACACACCCAGAGTTAAAATAAAGGGCTGGAGCAGAATCCATTATACTTCTGCTGAAGTAAAAAAAAAAAAAAAAAAAAAAAAAAAAAAAAAAAAAAGCAGGAATAGCAATCATGATCTCAAGCAAAGCAAAAAACAAAAATAGACCTAATTAGAAGAGATAATCAGGAAAATTACATTATGCTAAAAGGTCCTAAAGACAATGTAGGAATATTAAAAAAATTTTACAACAAATTTCTCTGACAAAGACCTTTAATTCTTTACATACGTGTGTGTATGCATACACACATATATGTAATAGAATTAATTCAAATTTATAAAAATAAGAGCTATTCCCCATTGATAAATGGTGATAGAATAAAACCATGCAGTTTTCAGAAGAAGAAATCAAAACTCTCTATAGTCATATGATGAAATACTCTAAGTCATTATTGATTAGAGAAATGCAAATTAAAACAATTCTGAGGTACCACCTTACACATAATAGAAATGCTTAAAGGGATAATTGAAAAATAGATACATTTGTGAACTGCTTAGTGGAGTAATGAAATGATCAAAATATTCTGAAGAACAATTTGAAACTATTCCCTAAAGGCTTTAAAACTGTATACACTTTGACCCAATACAAACTACTATGTCTATATGTATCCCAAAGATCAAAAAAAAAAAAAAATGGAAAGGACATATATCTACAGATATATTTATGGCACTTCTTTTTTGTGGTAGCAAAAAATTGGAAATTGAAAGGATCGTATATCTACTTCTAGAGAGAGAAATGATGAATTGTAAATTGAAGTAATATTTTCTAACTTTCTTTATTTTTCTTGTTTTTTTAATATAGCTAAGATACAAAATTTTTTTATGATTTCATATGTATAATTGATATCATATTGCTTATCTTCTCAGTGGGTGGAGGAGGGGTAAGAGTAAGGGAAAGAATTTGTAATTCAAAATTTAAAAAGAAAAGAACATTTCAAAATAAATTAATAAAATAAAATACATGGAAAAAAACAAAGAATAGCGCCAGGGATTCTTAACCTGGGCTGTATATATTAGGTAGACAGAGAAATAAATAGGTAACTACTTCAATACAATTAATATTCTTTGTTTTTTAAAAAAGGCAGGAAAGCCAAATTGACAGTATTAATAATTAAAAAGAAGAAAAAATTAATTAGAAACCAATTACCTATCTATAAAATATAATTTAAATATCCATAAACATATAAAATATAAAATTTAATTGAATAAGAAATAGAGAATTTAAATAATTCAATATCAGAAAAAAATTGAACAAGCTATAAATGAACACCTGAAGGAAAAACCAACCAACCAACCAATCCAGGGCTTGATGCATTCACAAGTGAATTCTAATTTTCAAAGCATAATCAATTCCAATATTACATAAACTGTTTGCAATAATAGAGAGAGAGGTAAGTGTTTTACCACATTTTTTTCTATGTTACTAATATGATCTTGATACCTAAACTACGAGAGGACAAATCAAAGAAGCTTTTATCTATTGCTTCTACATCCAGGTCTACTGCCAAATAAAATAAGATCTTTCTTTCCAAGTGAGAATATTTCAAATTTTGGAAGCCACCTAGCATGTCTTCCCAAAGGCATCTTCTCTCCATCAAGCTAAATAACTTCAGTTTCTTCAAATGATCCTAAATTGACAACCACAAACAATTATGTGTTTAAAATACATGCATTTTATTAATACAATATCTTAGGTGATGGAACATGCAGGATTATTACTGGGGGAGAAGGGAAAGAAAAGGGAATAATCATGCATTTAAATGCCTACTATGTGCCAGACACCATGCTAAGTGCTTTACAAATACTATTTCATTTGAGCCTCACAAAAATTCCGTGAAGTAGATGCTATTATAATTCTCATTTTACCATTGAGGAATCTAAGGGCTAAATGACTTGCCCAAACAAGTACATACAGCTAGTATTTGAGGCCAGATTTGAACTCTGACTCAGATGCAACATGGCAAGTACTGCCAGAAACACCTTGGATTCATTATATATTTGATTTTTGAATTAATTTTTGGTTGTTGCATGTTCAGAAACCTTTTACACTGTTGCTAAATTTTTCATGACATCCACATTCAGTTACACAACCCCATTTAGGGTCACAACCCATAGTTTAAGAGGCTTTGCCATATATCACATCATAAAAATTTATGCTATATTGCATCGATTTTATGACTAGGATGGGCAATTGGAAACACAACTTTTTTTAGTGTCTGGCTCTTATTATATTAATCAATAAACATTAATTAAGCATCCTAAGTGTCAGACACTTTGATAATCATTTGGCATTCAAAAAGAAGCAAAAGAGAGCATTAAAGAACTTAAGCTCTAATGGAGGAGGCAATGAACAAACAAATATATACAAAGCAAGCTATTTACAGGTTGAATAGAAAATAATTAACAGAGGAAGGCATTAGAATTTAGAGGGTTTGAGAAAGACTTCCTATGGAAGGTGGGATTTTAGCTGGGCCTTAAAGGAAGTCAGGTAAATCACTAGGCTAAACAGAGAAGGGAGGACCTTCCAGGACGGGGAATAGCCAGAGAGAATGCTCATAGCCAAGAGATGGAATGCCTTGTTCATGAAGCCCAAAGATTAGGGTACCATTTTAAGACATTGAATAAACTTTCAAATACAGCTGTTGTATTTGAAATTTTTTTCCTGAATCCTTTTTCCCTTTCTCTTCCCTTCCTTCCCTCCCTCATCCTTCTTTTCCTTCCTTCCTTCCTCCCTCTCCCTTCCTTCCTTCCTTCCTTCCTCTCTCCTTTCCTTCCTTCCTTTTTTCTTTCTTCCTTTCTTCATTCTTTCCTTCCTTCATTCTTCATTTGAAAATAAAAGTTATGTGTAAAAAGACAAATAAAAATAAGATATTTTTTAATGGTGCTGAGATGTGCATTTGAAATTAACCTTAGAATGAAAGTCTAGGAGTAATCTTGTTATTTACATATTGCTAGAAATAGAAGCTGGAGGGCTCACGTGTCTAATAAACCAGTTACATAAGGACCCATAACAGAGATGCCTACAAACACAATTATTTGTATTTGAGAACCATTGTTCTTTAAAAGTATGGTTAAATCCTTAATGCATTCTTCTTGCCCAAGGTAGAAATTAAAGATGTTTACCAACATAACCATGAAGAAGAAGTTTTAAACATAAGCCTCAACTTAACCGGTAGAAAATATCTATTAAGATTTAGTATTATATTTTAAGCAAAATTGGTCCAGAAATCCTTAGGAGCTTCAGGCTGGGGCCACACAGGAGATTACTTGATGGCCCTGGTAAGTCAGATCCAGACTAGTGAGTAAACAGGATACACAGGCACTTGGGACTATAACTTCAGTGTCTCTTGTTTTCAGGGACAAGTGTCTGAGTGATAAACCTTCCATAAATGGCACTCTCTTTCATGTGATCCTGTGTTGGTTTATAGTGAGTGAGACTGTTCTTAATGGGTTGTAATGAGGAGTGTAATGTAATAGCCCCTGCTACTTTTTCTCTTTTTAATGACTGACAGCTGCTATGTCTTAAATAATTCACGCATCAGCATTTCCTTCAGAGACTTCTATGTCTGTTTCCCTTTTAAGTTACAAAACCCTTCATTCATAGACAAATATGCAGCTTGGAGCTAAGAGTTTCAAACCAAGCATTAATAGGGTCAATTAAGGCAAGAATTATGTAATTTGCTGAATGCCTTAAACATAACAAATTAATTAGTGTTTCATCTCTGACATTTCAAGAAGGCTGTATATAAATATTATGCACAGAAAGATTATACTGTCCAGATGTCTGAAATCTATATTACTCAATGACCCAGAAAGATAGTTATGGAAAGTGTCCATTTACGGTTAAGTCTAAGAAGCAGTAAGAAAAGGAGACAGGAGAGATCATTAGCAAGAATACAGAGAAATTTTCCCTTTTAAAATTAGGATGGAAGCAAGATTGGGAAGAAAATAAAAGAAAGAAAAGAAAAGAAATTTACATGATAACTTTATTACATATTTAAAAGAAATAGGAAGTTATACATAATAGATTTGTACTTTCATGTGCAATCATCTTTTTAAAAAATTATACTGTTATAGAAATGCATTTTTAATTCCATAATTTAAAATATTTTTTTAAGTTAGGGAAAAAAAAACTTTCAAAGTCAGAAGGTATACATCTATAATTTCATTCCTATTTTGGCTCCTGCTAGTTGAATAGACCCAAGTGGGCTCAGAAAAACTAGTCATCATTGAGGTCTCTTCCTCTGCCTAAAAATTTAGAATGCATTAGAATGTACTAAATGAGATTTTTGAAAATCTGAATATACCTTTTTTATGGTTCATGTTATTTCAGAAAACTTCCCATGCTCTTTTCATGAATAATATTTCAATACTAAAAACTTGATGTATTTTTTTCTACCCTGATATGCTTCACACATTTGACCAGTTTTTCTTTGAAAATAGAAGTCTGCAAAATACTTTATGTCCTGAAGCATGCCAGGTTTTGAAGAATAATTTTGGTAGTTATTCCATATTGGTAGTATATATAAATGGAGAAATTAAGGCAAAGGGGTAAAATGACACCTATCATTGCAATGGGTTGGAATTAGTGAACAACATTACTAATTCTCCCACTGCTGTGACCCCTGTCATCTGCCTTATGCAATCGTATAATAGACAAGTGATAGATGTAAAGAAAAACAATGTGAGAAAAGCTTATGTTGTCTAGGGAACTAGAACCAGAAAATCATAGATCATAGAGCCTCAGACTTAGATGAGATTATAGCGTTCATTTGAGACAACATCCCATCCCATTAATGGGAATTTTTTTTTCAGTAAAAAAAACTGAGGCAATTGGGGTTAAGTGACTTGCCCAGGGTCATACACCTAGGAACTGTTAAGTGTCTGAGATCATATTTGAACTCAGGTCCGTTTAACTTTAGGGCTAGTACTCTATCCACTACGCCACTTAAGGTGTCCCAATGTGAACTTTTTATGAGCTCCAGGACCAATAGTCATTCGGTCTATCCTTGAACACTTCTAATGATAAGAGAACATTTTTTGAGCAGAAGTAATTGTTAGAAAGTTCAAATGAGAACTTTCTCCTCTGGAATGTTGCAGAATAAGTCTAACCTATCTTCATCATGACAATCCTTGTAGACAATTACCATCTCCTCATTTTCATTTCTCCAAGATAAAAATCCCCATTTCTTATAATCATAAAATCCGTAAAGATGTAGCTTCTAGAATTTTCAACATACTAGTTCTTGTCCTTTGAAACTGTGTTAAATTGTCAATTACCCTCCAAATAAAGGTTTTTTTTAACCTGGATCTATGGACTCCCAAAGTTTCTGTGAAGATATGTTAGGCCTGTGAACTTGGAGGAAAAATATTTTCATGTTTATATTTACCAAGGGGGCATCTAGCTGTTGCAGTGGAAAGATCCCAGGCTTGGAGTCAGAAAGATCCAAATTCAAATCCAGCCTCAAATACTTAACTAGCAGTGGACCCTTGGGCAAGTCACTTAACCTATTTGCCTTAGTTTCCTTATCTGTGAAATGAATTGGAGAAGGAAATGGCAAGCCATTCCATTATCTTTACCAAGAAAACTCCAAATAGGGAAAGAAGAGTTGGACATGACTCAACAATATTTTTTAAGCCAAACTCTAACTGAAACTCACTATTTCTTTGAATGATGAATATAAGCTATAAATGTTATTCTGAGAAGCAATTTGTAGGCTTTGATAGACTTCCCAAAAAGTTCATGACACAAAAAGGTTAATGTTCTCTGCTCTAAATTATAGCAATCAAAATTGAACACAGTATTCTATATGTTGTCTGGCCAACAGCTATAATAAGACTATTTCCTGGATTGATTTAGATACCATGTTTCTACTAATTTAGCATAAAATTATGTCAGATTTTGATCTGATATATCAAGTTGTTGGCTCATTTTGAGCTTATGATCAGCTTAAAATCCTCAAGTATGTTCTATATAAACTGCCGTTAAGGCAGGTCTTCCCTTTCTACACTATTAAAGTTGTGTTTTGTTTTTTAAAGAAAAGTTGAGAACTTTGTATATATTCTTATTATTTTAGCTTAGGATCATATTTCTAGATTGCTGGTATATTTTTGATTCTTTATTTTTGTTATCCAGACTATTAGACATCCTTGCTTGTTTCTGCCACATCTTAAAATTTTGGAAGCATGATTTTTATGTCTTCATTCAAATCACTGATCAAAATTTTGAACACAACAGGGCTCAGGAGAAGAATTTGCAGCATGCCATTAGAGATCTTCCTTTCTGTTGACATCATCCATTAATCAAGATTCTTTGGGTATGGTTAAACAACTATGATTCAACCTAACTATAGGTATTTAGGACATATCTTTTCCATTTAGCAAAAAAGGACCAAAGGAGAAAATTTTTTTCAAATATATTTGTGTGTGTATTAGAATATTAAGATCCTCAGAACTGGAGAGGTTGAATTCCTTGAGGTTTTGCACAAGATATACTAACTTAAAAAAGCATCCTGTATACAACAGACAATTCAAGTAATATGAAAATGGAATTGGGGTTAAAAGTCAGGAACTAGTACATTGGTTGTCAGATCACTAACATCAGAGATGACCCAGATTCTGGCAAACATAATACAAGACTAACTTCTTCAAGGTGACAGCTGAAGATTCAAAAATGAGGCAAATGTGGCACATCTGATATTTCTTTCAAGCTACAGTACCTGTGTCATTCTTCCCTCTCAAATTGTCAGCTGTGATAGAAGGTTCTACTGGCAGTTCCTGACAAACAAACTTAACTCCATCCAGATACTATAATATTGTTTATATCTTTTGCTACTGTTGTTGTTGAATCATTTCAGCCATGTTCAATTCTTCATGACCCTTTGAGAACTTTCTTGGCAAAGATACTTCAGTGATGTGCCATTTCTTTCTCCTGCCCATTTTGAAGATGAAGAAACTGAGGCAAACAGATTTACATAGCTAGTAAGTACCTGAGACCAATTTTGAACTCAGGTAGATAAGTCTTATTTACTCTAGGTCCTGGCACTACATCAACTGCACCACATAACTATCTTGCCTCTGTTCTTGACATCCAAAACATCTCTACTGAAAAGCTGTCTCTATTTGCATGTTCTTACATCTCAAAACCAAAGATAGGTCAAGAATGAGTTCATCTGCTGCTCCAAGTTTCCTACAATGGTTCATCCCTCAGATACCCTCTGTTTCTGCTGTGAGTAAGATTCATTTCAAATCCTATCATAATTTTACAGGACCATTATTTATTAAAGCTTTTTATTTTCAAAACATATGCATGGATGATTTTTCAACATTGACCCTTGTAAAACCTTGTGTTCCAAATTTTCCCCTCCTCCTCCCATCCCCTCCTCTACATGACAAGTAATCCAATATATGTTAAACATGTTAAAATATATTTTAAATCCAATATAAGTATGTATATTTATACAATTATCTCAGCACCATTTTTGTTACACATACAATATTAACACACACAAATCCACCACTAATAAGAAAAGTGTCATCCTGTCACATAACACAGAAGAACAGATGTTGTTGTGACAGTGGGAGGCCAAAGCAACCTTTTTTGAATTTGACCCTGTGATTTTAAGGAATCAAGTTATTCTAATCTGCCTGAAAGACCTTAAAGTCAATTTTCCTTTGCCTGCCTGAATGTGTTATGTCTGGATATTTAATCACCTCTGTGGTGATTCCTCCCTCCTCCCTCCTCATCCTCATTGACAAAGCACATGTAGAGCTATGCAAAATATTTTCCCTTTACTAGTGTTAGCAAAGCTTATCAGTGACTAAAATCTGTAGGCTTTCCATTTCATCACAATTTCTTTTGAGTTGAATGGTTGAATATCTTAGCAGGAAGAAAAAGGACAAAATTGAAATGGACTTTTTCGAAAAGCAATTAAGCATTTACCCAATGAGCCTTTGGACCCCATAGTCCAAAAGCTGTATTGTATCTCCTGCCTACTTTTTAAAGTATCTAGACCCGATCACAGATAAAGGTACAGGAGAGGAAAGGCAAAAGCAGGTAGAAGCATCTCCCACAAACCATACTATACTGAACATACAAATTGAACTGCCAAAGATATTAGCCTTAATTCTTAATTCTATTATGCCAGACACTTTTATGTGTCTAGATTGCCTAGATATTTCCTTTTATCATTGTCATCATTATTATTGCCATTATTATTATTTTTATTAATAGTATTGCCAAATTATTAGCCTCATTTTTATAGAGGAGAAAAACTAAAATTAGCACAGATTAAGTGACTTGTCCAGATTCATCCAGCTAGCATGTGTCTGAGGCAGGATTTAAACTCTGCTTTTGCTGATATCAATATTCTATCCACTGTGGACCTTCCTTATCTGCCAATCCCCTGAGACCTCTCTTGGATTCAGATTTTAACTATGCTATTTTCTAACTACATGACTTTGGGAAGGCCACTTCACTTCTTGAGCCATCTGTAAAATGATGGAGTTGGACTAGCTGATTCCAAAGATACCTTTTAGCTCTACTCTATAAGGTATCATCCAGAAAGACACATTTTGAGATGATCTGCTGATGTCTTCTAAGTCACCTTCTGGAGATTTGGCTGCAAGTAGGTCCCAAGAGATTCATAGCAGTTTCTGATAAATGACCTGGTATTGCAGATCTTAAGAAATCAAAGCTGGAATGACTATAACTAAAGAAATTGTCTCACAAATGCAGAATGCTCAAGTATAATTCTTATTGGTGAAAGTGTTTGAAATCCTTAATCCAGGTGTAATTGTAATCCAGATCTAGGGATTTGAAAATTGATACCCTGTGTGTCATGCAGACAGATAAGTGCAATCAAAGATTTCCTTGGGACAGGAAGTAGGAAATAAGCCTGAGACACCATCCCCAAGGGGAAGACCTCTATCATAAGGTCCAACACTGAAACCTCTGTTCAGAGGACAAAAAGAGTCCATACTCTGGCATCTAACACTGTTCCTGTGCAATCATTCTACACAAGTCTAATGAGGAAGAGCAAAGAGCTAGAAGAATAACAAAATTCAGTCTGGCCAATGTTTGCACAGCAGCATGGGAGAGGAATTTAGGTAAGCATGAAGATGTGAAGGGGGAGAAAAAGATCACATTCCAGGAAATAGGAATATTTCCTCTCCCATTCAGAGATCTGAGACAGGAGCTCTATTTACAGATTCCATTTGCCTTTCTTGTCCCAACCCTTTTCCCCCTACCCAAGTCAAAACCAGTCTGAAGATAAAGGGAAAGGAAACAGTCCAACCAGTATTTTGTCCCTCTTTCTCTCCTTGACAGCCCATTTCTCACACCTCAGGCACTGTGTCTAGGCCTTTAAATAGTTTAAATTGCAAATCACTTTGTAATATTGCAAAAGATCCAGGGTTTCATTAATATGTCTTTTCTCCACCAGGATAAACCGCAACCCCTCTATTCTAAGGACATAGTTTTCATGAGTTCCTATGCCCAAAATATTTCATCACCTGGTGGTCATCTTTAGTGGCTGGTCTCTCCTAAACTTAACTAAGCTGTTACTCCGTTCATATCCGAAGCCTTTCAGCTTGGTTTGCTTTGTAGAGCCCAGAGTTATCTCTATATCATGCATGATAAACCATCCAAAAGCTAAAGTAGAAAAAATGAGGGGAAGAGGGGAATTTTAAGTGCATGTTTCAATGCATCAACTACAGTAGTGAATCTGAAAAACATGTTTAAGACATAAAGAACTTCCCTAGTTAGGTAGGTAGATTAGGTGGGTAGCCAATGAATAGATGGATGATAGATGAATAAGATAGATACAGAGACAAATAGATAAGTGACCCTACAGAAAATTTAATATATGTGAATTTTTCCCCCCAAGATCTTCAGACTTAGCTTTGCTTTTCTAGTCTACCCCCAGGATTAATCTCTCTTTCCCATGTCCTCAGGGTCTAGGGAGTTCTTAATCTTTCTGCACTCCCCTACATCATGATTTCCATATATTATCGGTTGAAATGGGGATTTTGGGGAGAGAATCTTGTGAAAACCTCAGATGACACAGAAAAAATTTAGAAACTCAGAAATGATCTAAATATATACATATATAGTGTTATATAATATCAACATATTTTACCATTTAATATCAATGATTCAGAATTTTTTGGAGGGCCAAAACATTTACATAGATTTTCCAGATCATGAGGGTGCTGTGTTTTTAACCTTTTCCTTCACCCTACCTGCCCTTGCCCCCAATGTGGAAGGGAAAACAGAATAGTCTCCAACTTTAAGCCTGGCTCTCTAGAGTGAATTCTACAAATTCAGAGTCACCCTGAGGTGTAAATTTGACTGATAAGGTTTGAAGTGTTTAAAAGCCTCCTCCCTTCCCTCTCATTTAAATTTTAAATAGAGAATAAATCTTGAAGCTAAGGAAATACACTTCTAAACATACAATTCTTGGCAGAAATGATTTGATGATGGATATTTCAAAGGCATGGGAGATTTTGCTAGCTTCTTTGAGATCATACTCTATGTGTAGCCATCTCAGAGGTCATCTATAGATAACTATAGAGAGTACCAATGAGGGCATTCTTACATTGCTTTTGATACAGGTTGTTTGGAGTGTGTGTGGGTGTAAGTATGTGTGTGTTTCAAAATTAGTTTTGGTATGAACACCAGAAAGAATAATTGTCGGTAATCTGTGGGAAAATTTTTGGCCCCCTCTTTCTAAGTAGCTTCTTACATGATTTAAAATTTAGAGTTTTTGGATGAGGTAAGAGTGGATAATATGTAGAATGTAGGTTATTTTAAATCATATCTACTAAAGGAAAAAGGAAATCAACATATTCCAACTAAGAAAAATGAGTAATATCATGAACTAATTCAGTTAAAATCTGCCATCATTTGCATAACAGGAGAAACGAAAACTAAACCAGCATTCAAATCTTTACTTACTCAGAAATAAACTATGCTAAAGAGGTCACAAGCCATGTTATTCCCACTCTGATGACTGCAACAGACATTGAGAGAAAATCTAGCTCTCTTTGAGAGCTTCAAAAAGTTAGGGTTAGCTAAAGAAATCAAAGAACCAGAGGCAAATTACTACAATAGCAATTAAACAAGTAAGTAAAGTAAGAATCTGATTTCCTCAGCTTAATCAAAGATAGAGTAAATCCAATAGTAGCTGCTAGAATCCTATAACCATTTTCTATGGTTTCAGAAGGTGAGGACACTGGGCAGAATTGGAAAAGTATGGCATCTCCTCTACCAAATGCCAGTTGTTAAAGTCTCATGTTCTTTCAGAGGAGACTTTTATGTGACCTGCTCTCAAGATAACTTTTTGCGAAATTCCTCCTGGAAGCAAGATACTACCATCAATCCCACTCCCATTACCAATTCCACCCCCTTATAGACTAATCTAAAAAATCCACTTTGGGGGAATTTTTTTTAACTATGTCAGCAAGTTTCCTATCATAATCAGAAGAAAGGGGACATAGAAAAGTAAAATTAAAATAAAGCTATCTTTAATGAAAGCAGTATTTCCCAAATATTACAACTGTTTTATCTATAGAGAATATGTCCTTAGTATATAGGAAGTATGGCATTAATAACTGGGTAGGAGGGGAAAACTAACAACAAGAAGACAGTATTTGCTCACAAGAACTTACATTATAGTAGCAAAGACTAAATTATATAAATAAATGCATACCATATATATAAAATAAATGAAAGATAGCTTTAGAGGAAAAAAACATCAGAAACCAGAACTTCCTAGAAAAGGTGACAGTCTTGAGAGAAGCCAGGAATTCTAAGGGGCAAAAGAAACAGTCCCAAAGCATTCCAAGCAGACAGAATTAGAGGTGCAAAATCAGAGATATAAGAGGTAAAGCGTCTTATGTGAGGAACAGTAAACAAATTGATGTGGCTGGAACCTAGTTTTCACAAAGCCGAATAATATATAAGAAATCTAAAAAGATATGAAGGAGTTAGACTGGGAAAAGCTTTATGTCCCAAATTAAGAACTATTCCCATAAGTTATCTCTGTATTCTTTCTTTTACTGAATATCTGTGATATCTAATTGAGCTGCAATTAGATGCAATGTAGGGAGTTTATATATGTTCTTAGAGGTAATAGAATACCACTATAGGCATCCTATTGATTTAATGGGGGAAGGAGTGCATGGTACTATACTTTAGGAAAAACCACCTTAGCAGCTGAATGATGGATACATTAGAATGGGGAGAGATGAGGCAAGGGGACACATTATTGAGTTCTTATAATAGTAGTACAGGGGAGGGCTGATGAGAAGGCATGAACTAGGATAATAACTATGAGTGGAGAGAAGAGAACATATAGAAGAGATGTTATGGAGGCAGAAACAAAATTAGTTGGTCACTAATTGGGTGTATAGTGCAAGGGAGAGTGAAGGGTCAAGGATGATACAAGATTGTTAAGGTTGTCAAATAGAAGTCTTTAGGGAAAAGTTAAGTGACTTTTGTCCAGCCTAATATATAGGGAGTTTTTATTCTCATAAAAGGTTAGACTAGATGATCTGGAGACTTCTTCTAGTTCTGAGATGGTGAGATCTTAAATATTTCAATGGTCATGCATTCAATAATAGAGGCAGACAAAGTACCATGAAAACAGCAAGCAGGAAAATAGATCTGCAAAATGCAACTAGTATCTCAGCCATCAACAATGGATACAAAAGCCTTGGGCAATCTTCATAAATTGTAGAATGAGTTAGACTGAATTGTTTCTCAATGTTTTTGTTTTCTTTTGTTTTTGCTTTACTCACATATAGATAATATCATGTTCTGTAACTACTATTAAATTACAAGAAAAAAAGCCACAACTTTCAGGTAAAAGGAACACAGCTTTCATTCCAGTTTTGAGGATTATCCAACCAGTGGCTTCTTTCTTTCATCCTCACTGCCTCTCCTTTGATCTGAAAATCTCCTGTTTTTAGTCTGCTTGAAAGTTAATGACCCGATGGTACTAACTATAAGATTTCTGAATAATATGTGGATTAATTATCCATCATAAATAAAGATAGAAGGGGGCAGCTAGATGGTGTAGTGGATAGAGCACTAACCTTGAAGTCTGGAGTACCTTAGTTCAAATCTGGCCTCAGACACTTAACACTTCCTGGCTGTGTGACCCTGGGCAAATCACTTAACCCCAATTGCCTTAGAGGAAAAAAAGACAGAAGGCTTTAATAAAAAATTTTAAAAAGAATGCTAAACATGGAGTCAGTTCTACCTCTATCTAATGTTGGCCAAGTCAATTAACTTTATTGAATCTCAGTTTCCCCATCTATAAAATGAGAAAGTTAACCTAAGTGAACCCTATTGATTCATGTAGCTCCAAAAGGGATAGAACTACGTCAAGGACTTGAGGAATTCTGGAAGACCTTAGATGTCATCTACTCTAATCCAGTAGAGTGTAGATATTTTAGGACAAGGAATATTATCTTATGATTTTAAAATCCTCAAGCCCATCATAGGGCCTTACATAATCAAGGCACTTAATAATTGCTTGTTAAATTGAATTGGATCTCCCCCTACCAAGAAAAAAAAAAATCCATTAAGAGCAAAAATAGAAGGAAGTAGAGTGATAATTTCAGAGTTCTATGTGAAAGCTGTAGGTCTAAAAATTTACAGTTGCAACTATTCCTGTGACCACTGCAAATTTTGCCTGGAAACTCTTTGCTATTCATGCACATTGTTTGACATTTTAAAAAGCATGAAAAGAATAAAGACCATAAACTTGCTTCCTGCATAATTGATCAACCTTATCATCTTTAAACTAAATATATTATGAGGTTACCTGGAATTTGCCTTTGTTACCTATAAATGCATATTTTTATACTGATAAATTTAATGTGTTCAAACAGTTAGGATGAAACAGCAGCAGTTTTGCCCACTGGGGAAAATGAAGGAAAATGAGAAAAAGTTACCAGTTATTTCATGATGATTTATATTTTCAGGGAATCAATGCCTTCTCTATGTAGTTTACAGAGCAATCCTTGGAATGGCTTAAGATGAAAAGCTAATATGGACTTACAAGCTCTACCTTGATTTGCAGTGATATTACTTTTTAAACTATGTCCAGGGAAGGATACTTTCCATCCCTGAGTCTCACTTTCCTTACCTGTAAAGTGAGGAAATTTATATTCCAAAAGCTTCCCTCCAGGATCATTGTAATAGAGAGAAAAAAAAAAGCTTTAGGTCTTGTAAAGCTACTTCATAAAGACAGCTAGGTGGTAAAATGGGTAGAACATTGGGCCTGAAGTCAGGAAGGCTTATCTTCAGGAGTTCAATTCTCCCTCTGACATTTATTAGTTGTGTAATTCTGGGCAAGTCGTTTCACCCTGTTTGCCTCAGTTTCCCTCTTCAAGAAATGAGCTGGAGAAGGAAATGGCCAATAACTCCAGTATATTTGCCAAGAAAGCCCCAAAGGAGTTCTACCATGAGTAGGACATTACTGAAATAATTCAACAACAACATCAGCAAAGCAGCATCATATCATGGAAGAATAATAGATATTAGATTTTAATCCTCATTATTCTTATTATTACCCATGTGACCTTGGGAAAAATGTTATCTCTGGGACACATGTCCTCACCTATAAAATTATAAAACCTCTAAATTCCTTTCTAGCAATAAATCTTATGAACCACTAATTAAATGTTTGCTGTTACAATTGATATCATATAAAACTTGCTTTGTCATCTTAAACCACCATCATTGATCCTCCCCAATAAGTAATAACCTCTTTCCTTCATCTTTCCAGTAAATGTCTACTAGCATCTTTTAAATGTAATTTTGTGTCATAATTACTTTACATGAGCATTCTATTTATTAGACTCTAAGCTTCATGAGAGCAAGGACATTAGAGCATGGTCTAAACTCTGTATTTGCCTCAGCACCCAAAATAATGTTCTATATACATACATTGTAAGGGTTGAAAAAACATTGACTGAATTGGGATAAAATAAATATTTGTTTGAAGAATATTAAATTATGTTGTCCTATTTTTGATAAGTTTGGAGGAGTTCTATCAGATTAGTTTCCTGCAATTTTTTTTTAAAATGAAAGCTAATTGAACTAATTCAAGAAATTAATTAATCAAGCTAATTCAAGAAATGAAGCAAAATTAACAAACAGTATGGCATTGTGGAAGGATTGGCTGTCATAAGATCTAGTCACTAATTAGCTGAATGTATTACATAGAAGGAACAGTGGATAAGAGTTCTGGAGTCTACAAAACCCAAGTTCATATATGGTCTCAGAAACTGACTAGTAATATGCGCCTGACCAAGTCACTTAACTTCCACCTTAGTGTCCTCATCTACCTTCAATACCTACCTTTCAGTATTGTTGTGAGGATCCAATAAGATAACAATCATAAAGCATTAGTACAAGCGCATTATATAAATGTTAGCTATTATTTTACTTAATACAGTGTCTAGCACTAGAAAATGCTACATAAATGTTAGCTATTATGTCACCTGTCTGGGTCTTGAAATGAGGTCAGTACCTTATCTCTAAAATTTCTTCATAATATGATATCCTATGTATCAAAGTGTTAACTGGTTCTTTCAAAGAATGAGTATAAGAATTTGTCATACTACTAATTTATTTTAAGTAAATGAGTGCTTCTAAAAGGCTCCTGTCCTTTTGAAAATATTTTGTTCTCTTACTTAATCTCCCTGCCACTCTCTTTACACTATTTATTTGCTTTATAACTGTTGTCTTCTATCACCAATTACAAATCAGTAGCATTTGCATCCGGGAAGAGATATCAAAAGCTAACATTGCTATGGTGCCTAATTATTTAATGGCTTAAGTTAGAATTAGTTACAAACACATCAACATTAATTGTTTAATTTCATCATCAAATGAGCCATACTGAAAAAAAAATGTTTCAAAGATTAGCCTGATAATGTTAGCTAGATGCTGATAATGTAGCCTTTTAAAAACAAAATTAATGACTTCCCAAATACATATAAGAATTAGCCCATGGAAGGGTGGCTAACAGTGTATTAGCCAATTAATGTTGATAAGAATCACAGCTAAGATTTTAACTAAAACATATATTTAAATGTTACTTTACATAATGACCCCAGGAAAAATCCTTTAAAAATATTATGTGCTAATTCAATACCTAAATAAGTTTCCTGAGTCTCTTGAATTTGCAAAACATTATTCTTTGTTTAATAATAAAACATAGTCCTCATTGTTCTGGCTAAATATTAATTTGTGTAGGCCAGAGCAAAGTAAAATAAAAAAATATATATGTGTAGCAAAGAGGAAAAAATGGGAAACACCAGAGAACAGAATTCCCATCTGTAGTCTGATGTATTATTTTTCCATTTATAAGTACTAATTAAGAAATGAGCTCCATCTTTGATGATCTTGGTAAATTCTTTCCATTTAAACAACTGACAAGCAATGCACCAAAGGCCAGGGTTGTACTGAGCACATTTATGAATTTGCTCGAGATCAGGCAAATCATTCATCTACTTTTCAACACGGCAGCATACTTGGGTAGTGATGGATCTGCAAATACACGTCTGCACTATTCAAGCCTCTAGGCTTCTGGTGCCTGTGTCAACAACAAACCCTTTCCCAAGCAAAATGATTTGGTGCACTTTTAATCTTCTTTGACAATTAAAGCTCAAGTGTGGCATGTTTGTGTTTCAGGTGAAAGGTTTGAGGTTCTAAGAGTCAACCTTATTAAATCAAAAACAAGTCATTAAATAAAGTTATTTCCCCAATATATTTTAGTTAAAACTTTTTGTAGCATAGAAAGTAAAGAACAATAAGATATATGTCCTCATTAAACAAAGAAAATAAACAATCTTTCTGAACAAATTCCTTCTCCAAAGACAATCAGTGCTAGAAATACAACATGGGGAATTGTATGAACCAAAGACATAGTATGTAGGTGAAGCAATTTATAATAAGATGATGTCCTAATATCATTTGAAGAGGATATATCTAGAATTTATAGATGTTGAGTGTCCTGTTTTAAGATGGCGGAAGGCTAATGCAGTGGAAAAAGCACTAATTTTGGTGTAAGAAGACCTGAATTTGAACCTCCAGCTGTAGCTTGCACCTTTATGAAAGTCAGTTTCCCTGAGCTTCCAGAATTAGGGGTTTGGACAAAACAGCTGTGAGGGTCCCTTCTAACTCTGAATCTAAGACCCTTCTAAGATTCCCTCAAGATAATGAAAGCGATCATAGAGACATAGCAATTATTAGCAATCTTCAAAACCTTAAAAATTACTGTTCAGTCATTTTAGCCGTGCCCTATTTGTGAACCCACTTGGGGTTTTCTTGACAACATATTGGAGTGTTTTGCCATTTTTTTTTCCTTCAGTTCATTTTACAGATGAGGAAATTGATGGAAACAAGAGTAAGTGATTTTTCAGGGTCACATAATTAGTAAGAGTCTGAGGCCAGATTCTAATTCAGGTCTTCCTGATTCTGGGCCTGGCAGCTCTCTCCACTTCACCATCTAGTTGCTCTCCAATTCTTTGAATAGCTCAATGCATATCTTTCAACCCACTAAGTATACTTGAAAGGACACAGTGGAAAAAAAGTTATCTAGATTTATATAAAATTATAAAACTGTCACAAAGTTCAATTTTTTTTGACATCCCTTTCTCCTAGCCTTTTGGGTCCTTCTTTTCCACCTTCAGGTACACTTGGCTTTCATGCTTTCCCTACCCTGACCTCTTCAGGTCAAAAACTGATCAGAAAATCATTTATGCTTTAATGTGAATGAATCTGTCAATCTCACTGCTTCTCTCTGGGATATTTGATAGTTTAGACCTTTCATCTATAATTTTAGAATGAAAAGTTTTACACTTCCCCCACCCTTAAACATCTCAATCATGCTGGAGAAAGTAGAGAGCCTTTTGATGGTCTTGGAATTATTCCATGTATACTCCAAAGGCCTGGCTAAAAGGCAAATCTTCTTTAGCTCTTTAGGAGATGATATCAGTAGGTAATGGGGTAAAAGATCAAAAGGAATAAGTAGACTGAAGACTCTTCTTGTTAGATGATCTGATTACCTGGAAAAAGAAAGCCAGTGTTGACCAAATTGTAATCATTGAAGTTGTATTACTAGCAGATACTAAGGACTAAGAAGCATGTTTTCTGAAGGACAAAAGCCCAGCTTCTTCCAATCAAATCCTGTGAAGATGGAGATTCATTGGCCTAATCATATTTCTGCCTGACTACTGTCAGCCAATTCAGGGTTTGCATAGTTGAAAACAGAACCAACTTTCCAAAAGATGAGCCCTGGAGCTCCAGAATGTCATCATGATAAGATATAAGCAGACCCAAATTTTGGAGTAGAGCTCCACCCACTAATCAGCATCTGTCAATGGGGTCAGGCCATCATAATTACAAGAACAAGAGAGATCCAAAACCAACCAAACCTATGCTTTATATTAGCTGTTCTCTGGACTGTCTTTCACAGTTTGGTTAGGTCTGTTATCCCCGTTTCTGTACCCTTACCCCTTACATTTCCCCTCACCCAGCTTGCTCAAAAGTATATTCATAAATAGATCTTTAGCTAAATACTTATGTAGGATCTTCAAATCAGAGCTTCTCTATCCCTACAATGCCTGGGAAACACTTCTCACATGATCTTTTGAGGGTCTACTTCTAGACATCATTAATCTACAGATATTCCCGAGGAAAAATTCCATTAGATTTTTATCTCTGTATTGAGGGTCTGGCTTGAAGATGTGAGAGGTAGCATCAGCTCATCAAAAGAAAATCCACATAATTAAAATCTTGTGTGAGTCTTAGATCTTGCCTTTTTTTTTCCTCTTAAAGAAGAGGAGCTAGGGGGAAAGTTCACACATTCTCACTTTTGGCCCCTGGTCCATTATCCTCCTCTCCCTTCTCTAACTAAGTAGAAGTATGACTTCTTTCTCTGATTTTCTGCTTCAAGACCCCAGGAGTCTTGATTCACAGAGCATTTTCTTTTCTTGTTTTTTTTTTCTTTAAACTTTTAAGATTATATAACAATGTTCTACCAAGCATTCAAAGAACAATTAATTCCAATACTACACAAACTATTTGAGAAAATAGGGACAGAAGGTATACTGCCAAAATCCTTCTACCAGACCAATATGGTGCTGATAGCTAAACCAGGTAGGGTGAAAACAGAGAAATAAAACTATAGACCAATTTCCCTAATGAATATTGATGCAAAAATTTTAAATAAGATATTAGCAATGAGATTACAGAAAGTCATCCCCAGGATAGTACACTATGACCAAGTAGGATTTATACCAGGGATGCAGGGCTGGTTCAATATTAAGAAAACTATCAGCATAACTAATTATATTAATAACGAAACTAACAAAAAACATATGATTATCTCCATAGATGCAGAAAAAGCCTTTGATAAAATCCAACACCCTTTCCTATTAAAAACACTAGAGAGTATAGGAATAAATGGGCTTTTCCTTAAAATGATCAGTAGCATCTATTTAAAACCATCAGCAAGCATCATATGTAATGGAGACAAACTAAAACCATTCCCAATCAGATCAGGAGTGAAACAAGGCTGCCCACTGTCACCATTACTATTTAATATTGTATTAGAATTGTTAGCTTTAGCAATAAGAGAAGAAAAAGAGATAAAATGAATCAGAATAGGTAAAGAAGAAACCAAAATATCACTCTTTGCAGATGACATGATGGTATATTTAGAGAACCCTAGAGACTCAACTAAAAAACTACTAGAAACAATTCACAACTTCAGCAAAGTGGCAGGATTCAAAATTAATCCACATAAATCATCAGCATTTTTATATATTACCAACAAAGTTCAGCAGCAAGAGATACAAAAAGAAATTCCATTCCAAATAGCAGATGATAGGATAAAATATTTGGGAATCTATCTGCCAAGGAAAAGTCAGAAACTATATGAACTAAATTACAAAACACTTTCCACACAAATAAAATCAGACCTAACCAATTGGAAAAATATTAAGTGCTCATGGGTAGGCAGAGCAAACATAATAAAAATGACAATACTACCCAAACTAATCTACTTATTTAGTGCCATACCAATCAAACTCCCAAGAAATTATTTTACAGATCTAGAAAAAATAGTAGCAAAGTTCATTTGGAAGAACAAAAGGTCAAGGATTTCAAGGGGATTAATGAAAAAAAAAGGCAGATAAAGGTGGCCTTGCTGTACCAGATCTAAAACTATATTATAAAGCAGCGGTCATCAAAACCGTTTGGTACTGGCTAAGAAATAGAGCAGTTGACCAGTGGCACAGGATAGGATATCAGGACTATCTAGGCAATAACCTTAACAATCTAGTATTCGATAAACCCAAAGACCCCAGCTTTTGGGATAAATACTCACTATTTGGCAAAAACTGCTGGGAAAATTGGAAACTAATGTGGAAGAAATTAGGGATTGACCCATACCTAACACCACATACCAAGATAAGATCTAAATGGTTCATGATCTAGATATAAAGAGGGACTTTGTAAGCAAGTTAGAGGAACGTAATATAGTTTATCTCTCAGACCTGTGGAG